>JAMKCH010082487.1:0-16404 GCA_023653785.1 Ophioderma brevispina | reverse complement strand
GGTCAAAGGCTTGCCCAGCAACTTGTGCGGGCATGATTTTTGATTAAAATGCCATTTACTCTGTTTATAAAATAAATGAATATTAGACTTGATACATAAGGTTAAGGTGCCAATATTACATTATGGCTACAGGTTACCAGATTGTCACGGCATTAGCCTGAGGCCATTCTTTGGAAGAATTGGTATCAAAATTGATATCTCGAGCCTGCAAAGCACTAAGTTTGCTAATTTACTCTAAGGTATAGGTGGAGACTTGTAGTGTGGGTACGGATAATGGTACTGGTATGGGTAGGGTCCGAGACCATGGGTATGGGTACGGGGTAAGCGGTCCGAGACCGTGGGTACGGGGACGGGTCCCAGACACGGGTACGGGATGGGGTAGGGTCCAACTTGTGCCAAAGTCATGGGTACGGGTACGGTCCAATCCCATGGGTACGGGTCCCACTTACGACAAACCCCTGGGTACGGGGGGTACGGGGGTACAGTGCCATGTGTATGGGTACGAGTCTTTGGGTAGGGTAAGACCTTGAGTATTATACTGTTACCATATAAGTGCAAGAGTTCCAAAACTTAAGACACATCAGTGATCCAACCTGAAAGAGTCAATATATTTGATTTGAAATTTGCAGGAATCGCTATTAAGAATAAAGGTAAGTCGTGGAATCCTTATAAGTATTTTAGCAAATGAAAAAGTGGCAGAAAAGGAAGACATCAGTACTTTTCAAATATATGTCACTATCCAATGTTAGTTGTGCAGTACATGTAAGTTTCCCCTATGGGTAAAGTTCATTTCATATTGGGGACAGTTAATACTCTAACAGTGCAAATTAATTGTGAAAGCACTGAGGCTACCTCTGTGGTGCATAGTAATGCATAGTGCATACTATAATATCCATGGTCGTATCTGTAATATGGTGACAAAACGGTAGATAGACTGAAAATAGTTTGGGTTGTATAAATTAAAGGAGCAGCAAGAGATACATATTTTGATTTTTGGTATTGGGCTACAGAAATGTAGTATCAAAGGTGAAAAGTGAAAACAAAAGGTAAAATTAGAGTTTACTTATATTATTTTAATATAAACATTTCATTTGCTAATATACTATATTCGCGGCTTAGTCCTTCCAGATGGAGAATTAACATTCAGTGCCAAAATATTTTAGGGACAACAAATCCCTTGTTGCCCCTTTAACATTCATCAAGTTAAAACAAAATTTTTATTAATTTTAAACTCCATTTAATATCAATTAAAACAAAGAAAACGGGCCACCCCCCCCCCCCCCCCCCCCCCAGTTAGTTTTTTTGTTTTTTAAATATTTACATAGGGTACAGGGAAGAGTCTGGAAAAAACAACATGGAAAACTGTTATGGTTACAAAGACCATGGGTATGGGACGGATAGGGGTCTGAGACCATGGGTACCGGTACGGGTCCGAAACCGTGGGTATGGGTACGTCCAAGACCAGGGATGGGTACGGGTATGGGTCGGAGACCATGGGTCCGGGTACGGGTCCGGGTACGGGTCCGGGACCATGGGTACGGGTACCCGGGTACGAGTACGGGTCAGAGACCATGGGTCCGGGTCCAGCATGTTATAAAGTCATGGGTACGGGTACGGGTACGGGTTCGAGACTATGGAGTATGGGTACGGGTACGGGGACGCAAATTGTACCCGGGTATGGTACGGGTACGGGTACACAAGTAGGTATAGTTGTAGGTCAGGCGTTAGAGCTTAACCATGGATTTTAATCAACTCGTTTACGTTTGGTTGCGGAAACAGATATCTGACAAGTGATCGAGCTTCTGCCATGCTTAAAAATGTGCATTAAAATAACTGCGTTTTGAATGGCAGCTGGAACTCACAACATTAAAAGGACCTTTTTACCGTTATTGCACGTTTTGAGTCCTTCACTGTTAGGAAATTTCCCCCCGTAAATTAAATTTTTCCGAAATTTCGGAAAATCTGTTTTAGAAAACAATAAAAAATACAAAACAAAAACACACAAAATGTTAATTTACGGAAATATTTCAAAATTTTTAAATATTTAAACAAATTCCCGGACTTTTTTTTCGTTCCGTAATTTTAAATTACGGGAAACATCTGTTAAAATACACATTTTTTTTTCCCAGAATGGAGACAAAATTTCTGGAAAATTTTACTGTCAAAGTTCCGTTAATTGCCAGAATTTGTAAAATTTACCCTAAAAAAGTCTGGAAAAGTCTGCTGCCAGACAGAAATTTCCGTAATTTACGAAAAACGTTTCAACAGTGTTTTTACAGTTAGTTGCCCGTTTCGAGGTCCCGCTGACAGTCAAAACGACGGTCTTTAAGAACATTTTTAACAGGGTACCCGTCTGTTTGTAACGAACGCTTTCAGGCATGTTTTGGATTCGGGGGCGGAGGGAGAGCATTCGAAATATTCTCAAACTCGAACAAACGCTATCAGGCGGGGGGGTGTGGCAATTTTGTGACCTTAATACGTTGTGGGACATAGTGAATTACTGTGACCCATCTCCAATCGGGATGATTATAGCTAATCGGAATAATTAGCAGTGTAGGGTAGTGTAGTGTTGCCGTCTCATAAACAAAGCATTCTAACCTTTCTGGCACCCAGCGCCACTTTGATCAATGATCGTATAACACAGATCGGATACTCCCCCTATTTTTGTGATACCGGAAGTGGATGTTCTGGGGAAGCGCTCCAGGCGTCAGGTAGGTAAATACGAAAACATCTTGTATAGCAATAGAGCAGACGCAATGGCGAGTAGATCGAAAAGAAGTCTAGTTGTTCAGCGTTAATTCCCAAATAACCCCCCAAAATTACAAATCTTCATTTCTTTCGATTCCTAAAGACAAACAGACGGTATAAGAAAAATGTATATTAGTTAATTGTTTGAAACAAATTGAAAGGTTTGTGAGTGTTGAATGAAGTGAGGGCACGGTGTAGTGTCGCTGTGTAGACCTGGCCGATTGCACTGTTCAGGTATGTGTTAGGACATTGTGTTTTGTCTCAATGACTATCCAAACTTCTGGGATCATTATTGAGACTTTAGGTGATGGTAGACCTACCAAAAGTAATAAAGAGTAAACTTCATTTTTTTCCATAAAATAGAATGGACAAACTATGCTATGTGACTGTGAGGTTGATGATTGATTGAATATGTTTGGTTGTGCCTTGTGCATTAGCCAGTATGCATTGGTTGCATAATTGCATGGCATGGGGTTTATGGTTGGTATAATGGAAAATCGGGAAGCTCTTTCAGTATTTTTTTTTTTTAATTGACGAAGGGATCTGCATGGGGGGGGGGGGGGGTAGCGTCCACTCTTACTAAAAAAGTCCAATATTTGTTGAAGAAGAAGATTCAGAACCGCACCCAAAATAAACCCTTGATCAAGTTCTACAGTTTCATGACCTCAGTAAAGCATATTTAAATGTCATATTTCATTAATCTTTATTCATCACAAATATATCTGAAAATAAAGAAAGATTTTCAAATAGTAAGGTTCATTGGCTAAAAAGGCACTAAAATCTTTATAATTTAGGCCACTTTACAACATACACTAAAACGGCAAAGCATATAAATCTTAGTATGGTCCCCCTAGGTGTTTTTGCATTAAAATCTCAAGTAAGTTTTAATTTTACATGTTGAAAATATTTTTCAATAATATATATGTGTCTTTCAATCTAATAGATAAATTGAATCATACATTGCAAAGATTAGATTCACTCTACCACACGTTTTTTTCCAATTACTGTAGATAGACCCACTCAAGTGTTGTTAACAAATGAGTACGAGTCCTTATATTCATGTAATATATACATTTGTTTATTCAAGTTACGGCAAAAGTAAAAGTTAGCTTACAATACCCTCTAACAAATTAGCTCTCCAAGTAGAATAAAAAAGAACCATACGCCTGATGGGGGGTTTTGGCCATTCTTGTGACCCCACTGTGACCAGTGGCATACTGACCTATGCCCTAATAAGACGTCTTGTACCTAATCGCGCCGTTCAGGCTGCGCACGCAATGGCAGTCTCATTCTCCACGGTCCTAAATCGCTACTCTGCTAAGCCTTCGAGTACGCAATTTGTGTACCATGAACCGTACGGTGTATGGCTTCGGGCAAAATCGCGCCCTAAATTTTTTGTTCCCGCAAAGTGTTACTCCCCTAAATGTCTCAGAACGGTCAACATGGTGCATATTGTGGAATCATGCCTAACGGCGTGCGTTTTCTTGTTTAAACGCCATTGGCTTGGAATAATGTCCGCGACATTAATGATAAAATCTGTTTACCTCCCATAAGACACCGATTGTGGGGCTTACTCATTTCAGATGAGAGCTAATGTATATAAAGCTTTAAACACATGGCAAAATTGAACTTGGGCAAATCTTTAGGACTCAACTCTTTTTCAATGTTCAGTGTCTTTTTAACTTCGTTTTTTTATTCATTTACCTTACCGCGTTTTCAACGAAAACTTTTGTCACGACCCTATATTTAATGTAGCTGGTTGTTCTTGTGAATACTTGCTCATGGTTGTTTGAAGTCTATACATATCCATTAGTCACTGATATGGGAACCTTTGACTTTTGGCAGCAAACCGTTTTTCGCACAGTTTTATGACAGAAAAATGACCGTATGATCAGGGGGGGGTGGAGTCGGATGTATTTGTTGGTTGGTTGTGGTTACGTTTGAGTGGCGCCCTCAACTTAAAAGTTTATTTGTCGCCAAAAGTAATTCTTAAAAATAAATGGCGCATTTGGAGACACTTAAAGTCTAATGTTCATAGTTGACTTTTTAGAAGCTCTTCACAATCTTTTCATGTGGTACTCTTTACATTGTGGACGTTCGCAAATAGAGAAAACACCGCATGCCACTGAATAAGTCGGGATCGGCTACTTGGGAACAAAAAGCAGAATCTTTGGTGGGTCTTCAAGTCCGATGTAAATAATCCTTGCGTCAATCACATCATCACTATCATCCTGGTCACTAACCATATTCGATTACTCACGTGATCGGATTCCGGATCACAGGCTAACGGTCCTCTCTCAGCGGAGGATTGGCTATAGCCTACTCTTTTCTTTCCCCACCTCTGGTAACAACGCGTCCATCTCATAATCCTCCTTTAGCTTACACATTGTCCTGGTCCCTCCAGGTTTGTGTCACAATCCGTATGTGGCTGGGAGTGGCCGCCGGCTTTCTTCCGGCCAACCATGCGGCAAGCCGACTTTTGTCTCGTCTCTTGGTAGAAGTGGAACTCGCTTCTTTTTCTCTTCCGTCCTTCTCGTCGACGTGATGTAGTCACAGATCCCTTAGCACTGCTTGGTGGTTTGCGACTGCGTCTGCGAAACTGATCACTTCTCTGTTTTCCATCCTATATTCAGAAAAAACTGCGCTCCCTGACTTTCAAAGTACATATCGGTTCACGGTGACCTCACGCTCTGTATACCTTTATCCAGACTGTCCAGTAAGGAAGTATTGGGTATTCATAATTTTTCCAACCGTACAACCACGCCTTCACTCAATCAAAACCAGTGAATGCACGGATGTATTGTGTCATCCCTCTAGATAAATACCCAGTAAACAATGTATAAGATTCTTTAGTGTTAAAGGCTCATGAGACGGTAATTTTTCTGTCATAACTGTGAAAAAACGGTTTACTGCAAAAGCCACACCCATAAAACTAACTTATACGTCTTCCCGAAAAATGCGATCAACTATACAATTCAGGTCTTGGACCGGGAAATTTTGAGCAAAATGTGTGCGATATGAGCCAGACCCCGTCAATACGTCGGGTATACGTTGTGTTGCATGAGCGCCGTGTTCCCCACCCCCCCCTCCCCCGTGTGCGGTTTGTATTACGGTTCGTGCTCGGACTCGGGAGTCAATAGCGTGGTTAGACCCCATCTACATGAGAATGAGACTAAATTTTGAATACTCTTTCTCAGCAGTCTCGGGATTTTTTTGAAATGGCGCGAAATTGAATTTTCAAATGCCTTTTTCTCCAATTCTTCTACAACTATTCGCAAGAAAAATTGGCTTTAATGCTGTATTGAAAAATTGAATGAATTCCTCAAAGCGGTTTTGAAGAAATCAATCGGGCATATATGCCATTTTAGGGATTTCTTTCCATAGACCAACCAATCCCAATCTAGTAACGAACATCTGGCATCCTCCACCCCCCCCCCCCCCCCCCCCCGTGTACGTCAGCTTCCCACAGATTGAACATCAACAAGATATGCCTCTTTATACGAATGGTTACCAGCAGTCCTTAGATCCAGGGATAGCCTTCCGGTTGAGCGATCTTCGGCGGACAACTTTTCCCCACGCGGAGAGGGGTATCGAGTTACTAACAACCGGTTCACGGTCTTCACGGCTGGCAATTCGCACGTTTATATATAGAAATCAATGAGCTAGATGCGTTGGTGAAAATAACCAGCTTGACTCTTGACACTTGTTACATCGCGAGCGCCGTAGGCCGCGAGACGATGTTAACCAAGTCAAGCTCGAAAGCTTGTTATTTTTACGAACGCCATCACTGCACCTTGAATTATATAGCATACACTTAGAGTATAAATATAACATCAATTTTAAAAAACAATATTTTTGGTTAAACTGCTAAAGTGGACTGATAACGACATAATTTGTCCGCAATTTAATTTTAACATATTTAAAACACGTCCTTGTCACCGTCTATTGCCGAGCGTTAACCCAAATTCCAAAGGGTGTATTTATTGCTCTGGCCATTACCTTTGAGTGACGAAATCTATTAGTATTAAAGCTCTAACTTGCCCAATCGGTAATTTGTTATGCTTTGCTAATCGAATCAAATACGTGAGTCCAAATGTTGTTCCCAAATATCCTGATTTTTTTCTTGTCAAACTGTGTAGGTATCTCCTTAAATTGTAATACTTCAAAATACATTTAGATACTTTCACAGGATTTTTAATTTTTCATTTTGGGTTCAGGCATCAATCTCTGCACTCATTTAAATAAGGTCCTCATTTGTGCCTGGTACAAGATTCTATTGATTTGGTCATTGACGCAAATTTCAAGTGGGTACCTAATGTGTGCTTACACACTCTGGTGATAAATGGTAGTAAATGCCCCAATGAGTATAACACATGCCAGTTATTAAGTTGGGATTAATGCCACAACCATGGCATTAATATTTGACTGTTTAGAGAGAATGCTTTAATGTTTGGAATGAACATCGTTTTTAACTATTACTAAGGCAAAACAAACAATATTGAAAAATAACACAACACGGTGTTTTCAATTTAAGTATAACCTAGTTGCTAAAGGTCAAAGGTCAACTTTTTTGGAACAATTTTCTTTCATTATACATTTTAAACATTCTATGCTTCACTGTGTGAATAAATGCAACAAACAGAAGGATTTGCCTATCTCCTTTTTTCTCGGATCTGTGTTTGTGCATACACTGTTACATGTTTACGCATCTCTTGGTTTTACGTAGCTAAATTTGTACACGCGGCATTTCGGCATTTCAGGAGCCCTCTAAAATGAGGCCATAACTTGAAATAAATTGCATTAATTTCGGGATTTTTGACATGGTGATTAAGAAGTATTATTTGTTAATATAAAATATGTAATTATATTCTAAAAGATTACAAATTTTTTACGATTTTTTGTTGATTCATGGGGAACAATCATTTTTGACTCCCACTGTATAATCATGTATTTAAAGTTTATCCTTGGGTAAAATTTGAATGAAATAAAAACCAAGCAGCGGAAATACCGAGACTATTTAACCCTATTCATCCTTGAATATATGATTATTTCTTGCAGAAATTACAAGGAGTTATCATTGTGAACCACTACATTTATTTTAGCATGCCATTTGATGCAATTGCAATAGGGTTGAAAGATGAGAAAACAAATAAACCAATCTTTGATCTGGTGCCGTCACTGTTATATGATGCAAAATAGTGTTTTACGTATCTTTATGTGTATGTGTGAGTCGACATTTTTGTGGAGCAGCATTTGCTTTCAACTGGAAATGAACGGCTCCGGATTGGAGCTTCTGGCCCAAGCTGGAATCAAGAGGTTAAGCTTGACTTAGTCGGTTTTTTTTTGGGGGGGGGGGGTACCCTCTAATATTAACCCATTTTGGTCCCATCTTAATGTGTCATGGGTCGGTTTTTGTATTTTTTATTTTTGTCTTTTTTGCATTTACCCTAAAGGAAGTGCAGTTCTGCTACCAGTTTAAAATGACAGTATGAAATGAATATCTATCTGTATTATATCATATATTGCTGTTGTAAAATATAAATTGTGTCATGGTTCCCATTTATATAATACTGTTTGAATTCAGAGCAATCCAATTTTAAAGTTTATTTCCAGGTAGCATACCGCTCAATGTTTCAACATACATAGGTTTGCATAGTTTGACAGCATCGAAATTGTACTCCGTAATTGCCATCATTCATACTAACAGATGCGCCGCTGCATATAGTGTCAGACATTGTATTTTTAGAACCATTACCGTGACCCGCGTGTTTTGTTGTGACCCGACTTCCGAATGTGCCATGGTTTAAATAATAACGACTGTTATTAAAATAACACCCCGGTAGCCTTCTCGAACCCGATTCGTAGTAAATAACGCAACGGGAAAAAAATAGATCAACCAACAAAGAACCGCTAGCACAGAAGTGTAAAGGTGGTATAGCTGTATCAAACCTCCTCATCGTACGCTCCATGAGCGCTCCCGTTTTTGACCATACTCCGTAGTCCAGGGTGCGCTTGGGTTTTCATGCGACATTCTATTCTACTCTTTTACGGAATACACTGCAATCCGATGATGCAGTTTATTCCGTTTTATAAGACAAGAATCTAGTTTTAAAACCCCGAGCTCACGAACTTTGATCAACCATTGAACGTAAATGGTGCGGTCATGGAGCGCTCCATGACCGCCCCATATGTACTGCAATCGCTCCTGGAGCATCTCATTGCAATCATTATTAGTCACAACATCGTGGTCTTCACTGTATTTACAAAAGACCACAATGTGTATCTAAAAATGGAATATTCTACATTAATATAATATCTCAGAGTAAGAAATATTTTCAATTATTGATAAATGTCGATTGAAAGAAACTCCTATTTGATGTCTCTTTTCAATTTTCATCTCGACAGCGTTGCTTAACCGTTAATAAACCGTGGATCAAACTATAATAAATATCACTGTCGGCAGCGTAATCGACAGTTGCTTGAATATAATTTTATACATGGGTGACAACTTTACTCGTTAAATGTGGGGCCCCTTCTAATTCTTTTATAAGCACCCATGCTTTGATTTTGATACCAGTGGATAGCATGGTCCTCCTCTTTTCCATTACATAGCAAATAGTACCAACAACCTAGTATTGCGCAAAAACGTTTCATCAATTCCGCGAGTCGGCAAAATTGACATTCCACACAGAAAATATGTGAAATCCAATTTTCGCTAACAACTTTAGGAATAAGGATTTTTCACTCTAAATACTGTAATGACTAGTCTATACTAGAGTTTTAGATGGCCATACTGTTCAATATTTTCCAAAAAAAATCATCATTAGCATCGATACATCATCATCTCATCATTACCATCATCATCATCATATCATCATCCATCATCATCCCTCATCATCATCATTATCATCCTCACATCATCATTATCCGCTCCTCCCCACCTCCCTATGTCACCTACCCCTATACTATGTTTGCCATCCGCTCGAGAGTTTCCATCTGTTTGTGATCTTGCCTCCCTTGACCAAGCTGTTGTCTTTATGTACCACGCCTGTCCCTGTCATCTGTCACACGCCTCTTTCCTGTCTTCCTCTCCCTCCCTGCTCCTCATTTTCCCCTTTTCTTGGATGTCATTCTGAACTTGTAATACCCTTGTTCTGGATACAGCCCTGTCCATCTCTCCATTTTTATTTCGATTCTTTTCCTTTTCCATTGTGCGCTGTGGGCTGTTATTTTCTGTTCCATGTTGACCATGTCTCAACTCCATGAATCCTCATTGTTGTCAGGTATAACACTGATCGTAACACGCTCCTCCTCATGATACGGGGATGTTCTTTAATGCCACAGAGGAGTTCGTATTCCCTATACTGTTTGTGTACGTTTCGTAGATTGAAAGGCTTTGATTAAGATGTTTTTTGTGGAGTTTGAGTGAAATTGACGTACAGAGCTCTTGGATGCGAGCCGTTTAATCTTCCTTTCGAAACTCGAGCAAAAACGGGAGAACTGGTTGGAGTACGATCACCGGTGCAACACTTTAAGCCTTTGATACTAGGTTCCGAATTTCGCAGGACATTCATTATCCATAGACAATAAAAAGTGGAATGTATGGAGTCTATTATTGTTCTTTTTACATTGTGTGAATGTTGTTTATACCTTGACCCCGAAATTAGAGGGGTACATTGGAGTAGCACATATCATGATATTTATATTTAAAGGACACTCTGCCTGCTTTCGCATAGGTCAGAGCTTATTTGTCAAGACAAAACCCAATACATAGCGTTTTAGTCAAAGCATCTGAGCAGACTTTTTCGGCCTTGGAAGCAGAATACAGCACGAATGTTATACATACTGATGCTCTCTCACAACTACTTGTTTCGTCGAGAAAAATCGCATTGAAAATCTTCCCTTCGTAATACGCCCGAAACATACCGATTGCGTCAGTTACTACCAGCAAAAGGAAATGTCATCAAGAAATCACTTCAGAGTTTTTTATTCAGTGAAAATTATCTGGTTATCGTGCCAACACTGTTTACTAATGAATGTTAATAAACTATAGAACAGTATGTGACGAAGATTTTTTTGTTTTTTCCAAACGTATGTCGAGATAAACCTATAACCGTCATGTGACGTATGCATCACCGTTTATCAAGCGGCAATTCTCGTTCAGTGATCACATAGTCGTTATGTCAGATAGATAGTGCTGTATGTGACGCAGATTTGATATAGTTCGGTATAGTGATTACGATATATGTTCTTTATCGCTTCCGATTTCTTAGAAGACACAGATAGCCGGTATGTAACGCATTCATTCTCGCGCCGTGGTAAAGTACGCATGTACGTTTTTTTAGTGCACACTGTGATCTTTGTCAGATACGCTGTATGTGCAAAATAACTTCAGTAACAATCGCACATATAAATTTTGCTAATTATATCTCATTAATTAGGTCCAAGATCCCAAGTCTGAAACTCTTATTATGAAGAGGTTCAACGTCCAATTAAACCATACAGAATTTTCCAAAAATGTCAAAAATATGATATAGAACAGTATGTGAAGCAGCCGGCGCGATTTATACTGCGGCGCCCTTTCCAAAGGATTCAATCATATTTTCACACATAAAGTAAACATTCAAATAAACACGGCATATAAGCAAAACATTAAGCTTATAAACGATCGTTAAGCACTCATGTTGGCGGAGTTCCATATTATGTGTCCTTCTCCGAAGTTCAAGATGTTACATTTTTGGCCTTAGGGTATTTGTTAGTGTAAGGTCTAATACAAAAGGGGTACATCATTGCATGCATCTTTTCTGATTTTCATTGGCACTTTTTGACCTTGTATCTTTTTTAATTTCCTTATCGAGAATTGTTATGACTTATAGCAAATCACTTCACTTTTCTGTCACATTTAGACATTTCTGGACCAAATATAAGTACAAAACGCTATTAGTTTCTCTATAAATTACAATTACTTGACATCTCTCGATCCACCTTTAACCTATGAGGATTTAATACATGCTATTTCTTTTTCTTTTTCTCTATCGGATATCCACTATATATTGGATTTGTGGCGTCACCACCCCTCTGCCCGTATCTTCCATTTTGTGCCATTCCAGTTTTATGTTGTTTGGCGCTTACCCTTCGATATATCAATGTATTAAGAAACAACTTATTTTAAACATTTTCAAGAATAACCCAAGAGAAAGTCTAATGCACTCTATAGGTCAACCTGTGTATTTTGGTACCATGGAAAAAATTAGCAGAAATTCTGTTTTTAACAGCCTTTATAAACACAACCCGAGATAATTTTTTCTGAGCTCTATACGGGAACCCATTTAAGGATAAACGGGGATGAAACAGTGGATTATATGCAATTTTGTAAAAAAGGGTGTCTTTCATTGCAGGGAAATAGTATGATAATATTCAGTTTGTGCAGGCCTTTAAGGCCATAATTGCTTTTACTGATATTACTGTAGTGCTTGACGGAATGAATGCAGATTGTTTCTATCTATAACACATCCTTAAATGGTTACTTTCTCAGGATAACCATTATAATATCGAATTATTGAAGGGGCGCATACACTACAACGATAACGCTAACAGAGAGGATTGTAACTTTTTGGGGTGACCTTGAGGGTGTTTAAATACTCTATGCCATAAATTGTGCCATTGAAAACGCGTCTCTTGCAGAACCATGCTCAAAAGCTAACAGATGCATACGCGAGGACAATAGCGATTACCTTACAATGGTGTATTAACATTCTTTGCAGTTTTATTGTACATAACAAATGAAAGTAGATGTGATTACGGAGGTAAGGAGGGTGACTGATTTTATTAAAGTTTCATCGTGATAGAATGTCCTTCGCCCAAACCCACCTGAAAGTTCGTCGCGCCGATATTTCAATTCGTTTTTTGACCTGAGAAGCTAAAACGTAATTCTATAGCCCCATGGGCGATTTCACAGGAGTCAATAGTTAACTTGGCCAGACACAGCCTCCAGACCAACGCAGTCACGCATGACTACAACGGAATCACTTATAAAACTGAAATTTTCAGTGAACCAGTTGATGGTTTTATTAATTCTCCGCATCTGGTGATCTGGAGCCAACTGTGAATTCTGTGGGACAGCTATACGACCGTGCATGGCTTAAATAAGGGCAGTTATTGTAGGTTATTGGGAAACTCTCAATTTGTATGAGGGTATTCGACCTGTTTGGAACTTTGACTGATTGATATTACATTCGATGAGGCAATTGACGGAGTATTTTCCTCAGCGATTGGGCCAGACGAGTCTGTATTATTTTACTGAGGTAGATTTCCCACATCGTGATACTAATTCGGGTACACTAAAACCATGCACTTGCGTGGAGAGGAGCAAAAAAATTCGAAATATTGCGAAAAAATGCTCAATTCCAAATTTTGAGACGAATCAGATTTTCTGTTTTCATACAGTAAATATTTATGTATAGTAAAACAGTGCCATAGGATAATGTGTATAACAACAATTCCGGATCCGGAATATTATAACAAAGTTATGATATGAAGGACATCGATTTGAGTTCAGCTATTTCACCCAGTAATTAGTATTTGTACAAGCATTATGTGCATGCAAATAACTAGCGCGGCCTACTGGAAAAAACTATTTTTGGCCTAATAATGGATATTTCTTAAATTTCAGCGTATTCTGTTTTAAAATTTGTCACAAAAATGTCTACATCAGCCAATAATTGGTGAATGTTTATACTTATTTAACTCAATGGCACACTTTAAAATTATTGAAGGTAAACAATTCTTATTTCTAACTCGATATCTCTTATTGGGCCATTATGGTCATGAATATGAGTGTAAAAGAGGACGAATGTTTGATGTGCTGGAATGAAAACTTTAATTCACTGGCTCTGCTCGCGCATACAGCATTTATTCACATCGTTTTGGGGCTATTATTGGCCCACTCGTTCGACCTCCACTTTATTCATCCTATAGTACAAAACTAGAATAACCAACCCGATTTAAAGATATACTGTAAAGACTGTGAATCATTATTCATTGACGTTCTATTCAAGTGCAATACCAACATTATTTGTGTTATTTATAAACCCCATTCAGTTAATTGCGCTGATTTCGTTTCACAGCCTAGAGCACCATAAATACTGTCAATAAAGAAAATAAAAGTTAAATAGTAGCTATTGAATGAGCGGGCGAGAATCCAACCATTCAATTATGTTTAACCATTTTATTTGAAATAAATAAATTATATACTTAAAAGTAAATAAATTACATATTTCAAAATATGTAATTTATAATGCACTGGTAATTTGTGCTCTATGTTTTTCTTAAGTCGGATCTGTCGAAAATGAAATTGAGAAATTAAAGGTGGGTGACCCGATCATGGTCCGTTTTTTCATATTGAAGCATATCACCAAAATCACCTGATTACAAATTTTGAGTATGTGTTCTAAATTGGCTCAGAAGACAGAGTGTGTGTTAATTAATCTGGTCGACCACCTTTGGAAATTTTTTTTGTTCTTCTAATACAAAAAAATGATTTTAATGAATAAAATGGGAAACGAGGTTGTCGATCGGGTCACCCACTTTTAGGGCCATTCTTCCGTCACTTTTGTGACTTAAACAGGGTAAAGTTGTATTTTCAACCCGAAGCTGTTTTGTCACCATAATCAATCTGTTATTACTTTTGATATAATGAATGACATTTAGTCCAAACCTTAGCAAAAATAATGTGTCCACTTTCGCTTGATCGGTTATTTTGTCATTGGAGAAATAATGTTAGAACAATAAGTTCATCGATGCTTCAGGCAATATTTCAAACAAAAATTAATATAAAATTAAAGAAGCAAATGTGGTTAATGTCATCCGAATGTTAAGTTCATGTAGCCAATGAGAATGGTGGAGTTGAAAATCTGTTAAAAATATCAGTAGGGAACTTGGAAAGTAATTTAGAGGCCCTATCAGTGTTTGCTCAATCAGAAAATCGAAAAAAATCATTAAAAAACAGATTTTGCCTGTCTGCAACAAAAAAAGGTATTCCTACCCTCCAAATGATAGGACCAAAAGCAGCCGACTAGTGACAAAGGGCATATTTCAGTCATAACTATGCGTACGGACACTTACTAAACACGTGATTGAATGGAGTCAAATCTTGAACCACGCTGCTTTTTCACTTTGTAAAATTTTTCAGTTCCAAACTTCTGCAAAAAAAAATAAAACAAATATTGTGACTCGTTGGGTGATACTGTTAGTGGCTTTACAGGATAGTGCAAAGAATTTACAATAGCAAGAGCTATGGAAATGGCCAAAGTGGGCGTTGAAAGAAGGGCGTTGTATAGGTGCCGTAGAAACATCACCTTCATCTTACAGCATACGGGATTTCGATAAGAAATCCATCGAAAAATGGGAATATACATTAAATGTCGAGTAATTAGACTTAGAAATACTTGAAAACATAATCAAACCAATAAAAGGCAACAATTGAGGAACCTATCGGATATTGTTTGCTAACATTAAATTAATTTCCGTCTTCATATTCACTGAAATAAAGAGATCCATGTATCAAACGCTGACGAGTTTAGAAAAACCTTGGTGGATTTATGTATAATTTATTTCAGCAATTATGAAGGTCAAAAAATCCTAATTTGACAAGTTTTATGGAAATTAAGATGCCAAGCGTTTCAACATATTTTTTCGGTTTTCCTTACAGTGCATGGAGGTAGAGCAGTGATTCATGTACCAGGAGCATACAACAAGTCGTGACCAACTAATGGTTCTGGTTGCGGTTGTTCCGGTGCTACTGAAGCACCAGCTGAAAAATCGCATTAGGTGGAATCAGTACAAGTGAGATTATTGTCTTTCTTCTTTCTCTGTTCTTCTTTCTCTGTCTATTTTTCTCTCTTTCCTTCTTCTTACATTTCTTTCGTCTAGATCTCTCTCCTCTTAGCTATTTCTTTTTCTTTTCGGTTTCGTCGATTCCGTGGTCCGGTTTTCATTTGAAAAATGCAAAGATTTGAAATGCTGATAAAGCTTTGAAATGGTGTATCACATGCAACCATAAACATTAAAAGAAGGCTTTCTATGAGAAAACACAGCGCCTTACCACAAAACTTAAGGGCGTGTTCCGACCGTCTTTGGGACCCCCCCCCCCCCCGGAATTTTTTTTTGACCCGAAGAAGTAGTATTCGATTTTGATTTATCAGATGAAAGGTCGTGTATTTTGATCATTATCGTCCTGAATTTGAGCCCTCAATCCATTCATCCCAAAGATATAAACAATAAACCGCCATTTTAATGGATAACCGTCAAAGCACGCATTGAATAGGAATTGGCACTAGGCATTATCCGTATAGCATCAAAACCGCAAGATTGTTTCACACGGTAATTAATGGTCAGCGTGTACAAGTGCCGGCTCTATGTCAAGTAGAAGAACACAAAAGAAAAAAATCGGAACAAGCACCTTTAAAATACAATATATTCAAACGTGAATACAGCATAATAATAAAAAACCAATTAACCAAAATTTAAGCATCGGCAAATAACACTTGTGGCGGAGGCTCTATGATGTGAAACGGAAGCTTATTTCAGAGCTTGGGCCAGGGACATTGAAATCTATCACAAGTCCAAGCTTGTACGATATAGAAAACGCGTCTTATC
>JAMKCH010082485.1:0-14531 GCA_023653785.1 Ophioderma brevispina | reverse complement strand
CCAAGAATGGGAAAGGATAGGAAAGATATAAAATTATGCAAACACTAGAAAATGATAGGAAGTTAGGAGATGATAGCAAAGAATAGGAGAGTGTAGTCAATAATGGGTTCATGATATCCATAATATTACGCAATAATATGGAACTGAATTATGTCAAAAAGAATGTACAGTTATTACCTGCATTAAAAATTATATCAAATATTATCACATATATTCAAATTATTAATACTTATCTCCCCATATCTGTAATCATTATTTCAACTTCTTGTGGGTGTACTCTCCCTTTCTTCAATTCTTTTTCATTCTTTCACCCCTATTCTCTTTTTCACCATCCTCACACACTCCGTGACCCCCCTTTGTTGTTCACATAACTTACATCACATCAGTACCCACTCTAACCGCGCGCGTTAGTCGTGACGAAGACACAGGAGACACAGCTGGCTAGAGCCCCAGATAGCAGAGCGCCGACAATGAGATGAGAAAGGATGGAAAATGATAGAAATAGAATAGGGGAGGATGAGTAAAGGGTGGAGAATGATGTCAATCAAATAAGAAAAAGAGTATTTAGGCGACAGCACTGCAGCACGGCACACTTTGTAGTGTTTTTTTTTTATTGATTAGAGCAGGTGGGTCGTGTGAGATACTTTTAAGTTTAGTAGGCACCACGACGCGCGATACCCGCATAAGGATGGCGAATGATGGCAAACAATAGGAGAGGATAATAAAGGATTGGAATACGACAGCAAAGAATAGGAGGGCAAGGAGGGCGGGAAGGGTAGGATGAAAAGGGACGGGGAATGATGGCCCAAAGAATTAGGAATGGATAGGAAAGGGTGGAGAATGATGGCAAAGAATAGGAAAGGAAGGAGGAAGGATGGGAGGAGGAAGCAAGGAATAGGAAAGGATAGCGAATGATGGCAAAGATTGGGGAATTAAGGAAAAGGAGGGGAATGATGGCAAGGAATAGGAAAGGATAGGGAAAGAATGGAGACATGATAGGAAAGGAGAGGAAGAATGGCGCTGATAGCAAAGAATAGGGAAAGGCTAGGACCGGCATGGGGAATGATGGCAAAAAATAGAAAAGGATAGGAAAGGATGGAAAAATTATAGAAAGAATAGGAAGGGTAGGAGGAAAGGACGGGGAATGATGGCAAAGAATAGGGTAAGATGGAGAATGATAGTAAAGAATGGAGAATGATGGCAAATAATAGGAAAGGAGAGGAAAGGATGGAGAATGATAGCCAAGAATAGGAAAGGATAGCGAATGATGGCAAAGATTGGGGAATTAAGGAAAGGATGGGGATGATAGCAAAGAAGGGGAAAGGATAGGAAGAATGGAGGGAAGGATATGAGAGGAACTGATAGGAAAGAATGAAAATGATGGAAAAAAATGGGGAAGGATAGGAAAGAGGGGAATGTGGCAAAAGAATGGGCAAAGGATGAAGGAACTGATTAGAGTGAAATATAGCAAACAATAGAAAATGGAGAGGACAAGGATGGGGAATGATGGCCAACGAATGGGAAGGATAGAAAAGGGGGGATGATGGCAAAGAATGGGGAAAGGATGAAAAGGGACGGGAGAGATTATTAGCAAAAATAGGGAAGGATGGGGAATGATGGCAAAGAAGGGAAAGGATAGGAAAGGATATAAGGTAATTATAGCAAACAATAGAAAAGGATAGAAGTTATGGAGGAATGATAGCAAGAATGGAGAGGGTAGTAGTAAAGGAATGGGGACTGAGAGCCAAGAATAAGACAGAATGAAATGATGGCAAAGGACTGGGAAAGGATAGGAAAGGATGAAAAATTATAGCAAGAATAGAAAAGTTAGGAAAGGATGAAGAATGTAGGGCAAAGGATGGAGAATGATGGAAAAAAGAATGGGGAAAGATAGGAACGGATGGGAATGATGGCAAACAATAGGAGAGGATAGTAAAGGAGGAATACGACAGCAAAGAATAGGAAAGATGGGGAATGATGGCAAAAAATGGGAAAGGGAAGGAAAGGAGGAAAATGATAGCAAAGAAAGAATAGGGGGATAGGTAAAGGGTGGAGAATGATGTCAATCAAATAAGAAAAAATAAGGAAATGAGGAGAATGATAGCAAAGAATAGGAACGGAAAGGAAAGGATGGCGAATGATGGCAAACAATAGGAGAGGATAATAAAAGGAGGAATACGACAGCCAAAAAGAATAGGAAAGGGTAGGAAAGGACGGGGAATGATGGCAACGAATAGGAGAGGATAGTAAAGGGTGGAGAATGATGGCCCAAAGAAATAGGAAAGGAGAGGAAAGGTGGAGAATGATAGCAAAGAAGAGGAAAGGATAGCGATAGAATGATGGCAAAGATTGGGGAAAATTAAGGAAAGGACGGGGAATGATGGCAAAGAATGGGGAAAGATAGGAACAGAATGGAGAATGATAGGAGGAAATGATGGAAAAGAATGGATGAATGATAGCAAAGAATAGGAAACAGGAGGAAAGGATGGGAATGATGGCAAAAATGGAAGGATGGGAAAGGATGGAAAATTATAAGCAAAGAATAGGAAAGGGTAGGGAAAGGCGGGAATGATTGGCAAGAGAAGAATAGGGGAATGGATAGGAAAGGGTGGAGAATGATGGCAAAGAATAGGAAAGGGAGGAAGGATTGGAGAATGATAGCAAAGAATAGACAGGATACGAATGTGGCAAAAGATTGGGGAATTAAGGAAAGATGGGGACTGATGGCAAAGAGAATGGGGAAAGGATAGGAAGAAGGAGAATGTAGGAATGATAGAAGGAAAGAATGGAAAATGATGGCAAAAAAGGGGAAGGAAGGAAGGATGGGAAGTGATGGCAAAGAATGGAAAGGATAGGAAATGATTAGAAATAGGAAAATTAGAGGCAAACAATAGAAAAGGATTAGGAAAGGATGGAAAATTATAGCAAATAATAGGAAAGGGTAGAAAGGACGGGTAATGATGGCAAAGACAGTAGGAATGGATAGGCAAGGGTGGAGAATGATGGCAAATAAGGGAAAGGAGAGGGATGGAGAATGATAGCAAGAATAGGAAAGGATAAGCGAATGGATTGTGCAAAGATTGGGGGAATAGGAAATGATAGGGAATGATGGCAAAGAATGGGAAAGTATAGGACGCATGTAGATGAATCGGATTATAGTAGCAGTAATGGAAAATGAATTGCAAAATGGGGAAGGTATAGGAAGTATGGTAATGTTGCAAAGAAGGCAAGGATAGGAAATGATAGTAAAATTATACAAACAATAGAAAATGATATAAAGTATGGTGAATTATGGCAAAGAAAAAATTGTTTAAGGATATTAAAGTATTGTTAATTATGGTCAAAGAATTGTTAAAGGATATAAAATGTCGGGAAATATTCTCGCAATATAGGAAATGATGGGTAATTATAGCAAGAATGGTGAAAGGATAGAAAGGATTAAAATATAGCAAACAATAGAAAAGGATAGAATTTATGGGAGAGAATGATAGCCAAGAATAGGATAGGTAGTAAGAAATTGGAATGGATATCCATATAAGACAGAATAGTAACTGATGCAAAGATGGGAAAGGATAGAGAAAGATAGAAAACTTATAATAGCAAGAATCAAAAGATGAAAGGATGAAGAATGATAGCAGGATGGAGGAATGATGAAAAAGAATGGGAAAGTAGAGGACAGAGATGGGTACTGATGGCAAAAATAGGAGAGGAATAAGGATTTATACACAAGCAAAGAATAGGAAAGGATGGGTGAATGATTGCAAAAGGGAAAGGATAGGAAATTATTGAAATGATAGCAAAGAATATGGGGGATATAAGGGTTGATAAAATTATGTCAATCAAATAGAAAAAATAGGAAATGATGGAAATGATAGCAAAATAGGAACAGCGATAGAAAGGATGGCGCAATTATGGGGCAAACAATAGGAGAGATAATAAATGATGGAAATACGACAGCAAAGAATAGGAAAGGGTAGGAAAGGACGGGGAATGATGGCAAAGAATAGGAATTTATAGGAAGGGGAGGGATGGCAAAGAATAGGAAAGGAGAGGACAGTGGGGATGATCTTGATCCTGACTCGCCCCTCCTCTTTCCCCCTTGCTCGGCTCCTTCTTTCCCGCTTTTTGCCTAGTCAGCCCTTCTTGTGCCCTGCTGTCCGCCTGTCACGGGTCTCGGCACCTGGCGCCCTGCTCTCGGCCCTGCCTCGGCGCCTTGCCCTTCTCGCCCCTCCTCGCCCTCCGTGCCCGGCTGGGGTCCTGCTGGGCCCACCTGGGCCCGGATCGGCCCGGCTGGGCCACCTGCTCGCCCGCCTCGGCCCGGGTAGGCCCGGCCGGCGCATGATGGCCCCGCATCGTGCGAGCCTGCTCGGCCGGGTGTCGCCGCTGGCACCGCATCGGCCCGGCGCGGCCCGGCTGGCGCCTGGCTCGCCCGCCTCGGCCCTGCTCGCGCCTGCCTGCCCCCCGCTTTGGGCCTTCCGGCCCGGCTGGGGCCTGCGGCCCCGCCTGGGCCCGGCTCGGCCCCGCCTGGCGCCTGATCAGGAATGATAGGAAAGATGGCAAAATTATGGCACAACTGGGGAAGTGATCGGAAAGATGGGAATGATTGCCAAGCATGGCAACTGCTATGAACTGAGAGAAAATTATAGCAAACCTCCCAAACGATAGGACCAGGATGCGAATGATAGCAAAGAATAGGGAAGGATAGGAAAGGATCGGGATGATAGCCAACTGAAATCGGAGGGAATGGGAAATGAGGCACAGAAATGGGAAAGGTAGGAAAGGGGGAAAAAAATTATAGCAAGAATAGGAGAGATAGTTAAAGGCTGGGGACTGTAGCCAAGACAAGAATAGGAAAGGATGGCGAATGATGGCAAAGATTGGGGAATAAAGGCAAAGGAAAGGATGGACTGATGGCAAGAAAAGGAGAGGATAGTAAAGATGGGGAATAATGTCCAAGACAAGAATAGGAAAGTATGATGAATGATGGCAAGAATGGGAAAAGATAGGAAAGGATGAGAATGATAGAAAGATAGAAAAGGATGAAAATTGATGGCAATTATGGGTAAGGATAGGAAAGGAGGGTGAATGGTGTGGCAAAGAATGGGAAAGGATAAGAAGAGGAGAGTTATAGCAAGAAATAGGAACGGATGGGGAATGATTGCAGAATGGGAAAGTATTATTATTTATTAGTATTACCAGCCGTGTGCGTAGCATGGCTGGTTATTGTATTATATCATGCGGAGCAGCCGCATGATATATTGTCGTTTCCAGGTTTCCCTCTTCTTCTTTCTTCTTCTTCTTCTTCTTCTTCTTCTATCTTTGTTTGTACCTTGTTTAAAATGCTTCTAGTGCCGAACGATTTGTCCGATTGAGTCGAAAATTGGTCCCGCATAACCACTAGACCAGGTCCCATGGCATGTCACAGTTTGGTTCAAGTCAATGTCAAAGAAATATTAATTTTTTTGTCGCACAATCTAGAAACCCACTTCTTCCTTCTCCTGCAATTCAAGAGCTAGAAACGCCATAAAAAAAAAAAAGATTTCTCACAAGGCCCCGCCAATCTATCCCCCACATCGCTTGTACACAGATAGTGGATCAAGGTCAACTGAGTGCAGAGGTAGGAGCAATTTTACAATAGGGTAAGGGGGGTTCTATTTCGTGCTTGAATGGTTACCCTGCCCCAATTCCTGTAGCCTGGGGTCTGTAAGAGCTAGGATTTCTATGTCCAACAGTAGCTCGCATAAACTTCGAAGAAGATAATCAACTTATTGTCAAGAATCACATTGATATATAGATCTGTTTTCGCGGCGACTTCCTTAGAGCCGTGATTGATTGGTTTATGGAGTTACCGTGACATGGGGAAACCTGACTTTCTCAATAGATGTTACTGTGTTTCTTTTTAGGGGTTTAGCGTATTTTTCTGATCGTTCCCTTGTAACTTCCTTCGAGCTGTTGATTCCGTCTTGCAATTGCTTACCATCAAAGATTATTGAACTAATCGGCACGACCATACCCAATTCACAAGAATGTGTGTACCACAGCGTGAACATAAAGTATTTGCTGTCTAAGCAATGCACTCATGCACATCAGTTTCGCATATCGCGAATGGGTACACCTTTCGGTTATGATAGCTCTCGTCACAAACAAACAAAAACAGTCCATTCATACCGTCGACTGTCGTCGTCGTCTTCTTCTTGTTTTCTTCTTCCTATCAAAACGCTACTTTCTCCTACAGATATCATTGTATGATCCTGTGACTCGATGTATGGGTGTGTTTGACACCCCTACAAAAATTACTTAATTGAAATTTTGATCACCGGCATTTGGGTCACAGGGTCAGGTACCTAGTTCACTAAAAATGCTAACCTCTTTTCCGTTACATAGTAATGAACACGTGACTCTGTGGTGTGGTGTACTTTTAACCCTTCCAAACGTTAACTTAATGAAATGCCGATTAAATTTCATTTAGGGGCATTTCCGGCCCGAGTTTAAGAAATATCGTTAAAAAAAAATCATATCTGCAATATGCAAGGTACTACATTGATGCTACTTGCACAGATTTATGTTATAATTCCATACCATAAATGGAGGGTCAATTCAGGGTCAAAGGTCAATTTTTAAATGGTCACTTGGCTGAATTTTAACTGAATGATCCTTATGACATTCTAAACATGGTGAAAATATTTTTGAGGTCAAAGTTCAGAGGGTCAAGGTCAAAGTTTAAAACTGCTCCGATTAAGCTGAACTTTTACTGGACATTCTAAACCTGTTGAATTATATTTTCGAGGTCAAGTCATTAAGGGGGTCAAAGGTCAAATTTCAAATGGCTCCGATTGAGCTGAAAGTTGACATGAAATGATCCTTATTGACATTCTAAACATGTTGACAATATTTCCGAGGTCAAAGGTCATTAACAGTGCAAAGGTCAAATTTTCTAAATGCCCTCTGGATCGAGCTGAATTTGACTGAAATGATCCTTATGACATTCTAATATCTGAAAATATTTTTCAGATCAAAGGTCATTAAGAGTCAAAGGTCACATTTGCCAAAATTCCCTCCTATTGAGCTGACATTTGACCTGAAATGATCCTTATGACATTCTAAATATTCTAAAATATTGTGAAGTCAAGGTCGTTTAAGGTCAAAGATCACTACCTCAACTCTTTCAGATCTGTTTCCAGATCCTAGTTCAGAATCCCTTGAGCGTTTAAAATATTACAAATGGGACAGTATTTTAACAAATCCTGTTCTATGGCGAGTAAAAAGATTTTGGTAATATTATCTTCAAATGCATATTTTCAAACAACATGAAATCCCTTTCCGCATGATATATACACGTCCTTTTCAAGGAAATTCTCTGCTAGTTTGGTCTGTTTTCTTCTTCTTCTCTTCTTCTTCGTCTGGCAACACGTCCGTCCTCTGAAAGCTTAAATGCTCTATGTCTAACGCTTGGCCAATTTAGCCAAATTCAATCCAGAGGACCCCCTGACCCCGCCCCAAATAGGGTTATCACGATTTGGGTTCAAAAATGAATTTGAAGAGAAATTTAATTTTTTTTGTCAAAATCTAGAACTTCCTTCTTCTCCCTCAATTCAAGAGCTATAAACAACCAAAATTGTTTCCACGGACCCCCTGAATCATGCGTCATATTGGGTGTACACAAGATAGTGTTTCAAGGTCACCACCTGGGCAAGAATAGGGGGCATTTTGTGCAAATCGGGTACGGGTGGTTCGGTTTTTCGCTCGCTTCGTCGCCCCCTCCTCGCCCGTCTTACGCCAGTATAATGCACCTAACCTTGGGTCTGCAAGAGCCAGAAGTTCTTTAGCTGGTAAGCAGCCTTACATTCATTTCGAAGAAAAGGTTAATCTACTTACATGAGATTAACAATCGATATAGGATATATTAGGATTGGTTTCTAAACGTACAGGTATTTAGAGTCACAACGCCGCTTCACCTATAATATAGTCCTGTACTTTAGTGTAGCGGGAGGAATATATTTCATTGCAGCGCTCCCTTTCAATTCCTTCGGTCAAGTCACCCTTGGTTTGTTTTGAAACGCAATTTAAAGTTCTTGTCTGGCGAGTCCGGAAATCACGTCAAAAAACAAAATAAAATCTTTTTACCCTTTAACTCGATTGATGAATGCAAAAAAAAAACTCTCGTACTTCAGTGCGGTTACTTCCCGGGGAAGGTTTCAATTTATATGTCTTATTTGGCGGTTCTATGTTTTTCTCCTTAGTCAAAGAAAATGCGAACTAACAAAAAGAATTTTAACGAGTTTGATTTTGTAGCGTAGCATGTTTTATAATAGATTACCCACTCTTCATTATTGTAAAAAAATAAAAATGGAGAGTGGAAAAAGACCAAGGTCAAAGGTCAACTTCAAAATAGCTCCGATTGAGCTGAATTTTTGCTGAAATGATCCTTATGACATCCTAAACATGTTGAAATATTTTCGAAGATCAAGGTCATTAAGAGTCAAAGGTCATTTTTTTCAAGAAGCCTCCGATTGATCTGAAATTTTAATAATCGAAAGGATCCTTACGACATCCTAACAGTTAAATATTTTCCTAGATCAAGGTCATTAGGAGGTTCGAAGGTCAACTTTTCCAAAATGCTCTGATTGAGGCTGAAATTTAAACTGTAAATGATCTTAGGACATCCAAACATTTTGAAATATTTTGGAGATCAAAGTCATTAAGAGGTCAAGATCAATTTTCACAATGCTTCCAATTTGAGCTATACTCAAACTGAAATGATCCTATCACATCCTAACACTGTTAAAAATATTTTCGAGATCAAGGTCATTCAAGAGGTCAAAGGGTCATTTTTTTTTCAAAAGCCTCCGATAGAGCTGAAATTTAATCGAAATATCCTTATGACCATACCTAAACTGTTAAAAATATTTTCGAGATCAGGTCCTTAGGAGGGTCGAATGTCAAATTTTTCAAAACTTTCCGATTGAGCTGAATTTAACTGAAATGATCTTTATGACATGCCAAACATATTTGAAACTCTTTGGAGACCAAATGTCATTAAGAGGTCAAAGATCAAATTTTTCAGAAAATGCTCCAATATGAGCTATCATACAATTGAAATGATTCCTTATCACATCCTAAACATGTTGAATATTTGTCGAGATCAAAGGTCATTAAGAGGTCAAAGGTCATTTTTTCAAAATCATCCGTTTGAGGCTGAAATTTTAAACTAAATGATCCTTATGACATCCTAATCATTTTAAAATATTTTTGGAGACAACGTCAGTAAGAGGTCAAAGGTCAAATTTTTCAAAATCCTATTAATGGACAGAAATTTAATATGATCCTTATGACAATCCAAATATGTTTAAATATTTTCGAAAAATCGACGAAGGTCGTTTAGAGGGTCCAAGGTCACTAACCCGACGTGGGGTCGTCGAGTGCCAAATTAGTGTAACACTAATTTCAATACGGAATAAATCGCAATCTTATCATATTGCTCAGTTCACACCCATAGAAAACGTTTTTACCAATTGGGCACTCGCCAGTGGTGCTTGATCGATCTGTCTCCAAATCTAGATATGGTTGGGTTCGAAGCTAGGCTAAGTTTCGAATCTGGGGCTAGGTTTCGAAGCTGGGGTTAGTTTTATGCTTGGGTTTGAAGCTATTAGGCTGGTTTCGTGGTCTTTGACCACGGCTATATCTAGTTTGGTCTGTTTCTTCTTCTCTCTTTTTCTTCTTCTTTCTTCTTCTGGCAACACGTCGCTCAAGCTTAAAAAATGCTTCTAGTGCCAACCTTGGGCCCAAATTTAAGCCAAATTCAAGCCAGAGGACCACTGACCCCGCCCTCAAATAGGTGTACACAGAATTTGGGTTCAGTGAATTTAAAGAGAGATTAATTTTTTGGTGCAAAATCTAGAAAAACTTCGTCTCTCTCCCGCATTCAAGATCGATAAACACCAAAATTGTTCTATGGACCCCTGAAGTATGCTTCATATTGGGTGCACACAGATAGTGTTTAAGGTCCCCTGGGCAGAGATAGGGGACCATTTTTGCAAAATCTGGTAAGGGGGGTTTCGGTTTTTTCGCTCGCCTCGCTCGCCTGTATTATACTGCCAGTATGAATGCCACGCTAACTTGGGTCTGCAAGGCCAGAATTTCTTTAGCTGGTAAAGCCTTACATTCATTTCGAAGAAAAGGTTAAATCTCTTACTGACTGAAATTAACCATCGATATAGGAGATATTAGGAATTGGTTCTAAACGTACCGGTATGTAAGGTCACTACTCCTGCTTCACCTATAGTATAGTCCTGTACTTTAGTGTATGGGGATTTATATTTTAAATTGCAAGCGCTTCCCTTTCAATTCCTCCTTCCGGTCAAGGCACCTTGGTTTGTTTGAAACCGCATTTAAAGTATATTGTTCTGGCGATTCCGGCAAATCACGTCAAAAACCAAATAAAATCTTTTTACTCGATTGATGAATGCAACAAAATCTACTTCAGTGCTGGTCATTTCCCGGGGAAGGTTTCCAATTTAGTGGCTTATGTATGGCGGTTCTAGGTTTTTCTCCTCCGTAGTCAAGAAATGCGAATAAAACAAAAAGAATATTACAGTTGGATTTGGGAGCGTAGCATGGATTTATAATAGATTACCACTCTTTATTATTGTAAAAAAATAAAAATGAGAAAGTGAAAAAAACAAGGCACACTTTCAAAAACAATGCTCCGATTGAGCTGAAATTTATTGCGAAATGATCCTTATTACAATCCAAACATGTTGAAATTTTCGAGATCAAAGGTCATTAAGAGTTCAAAGTTCATTTTTTTCAAAAGCCGCCTCCGATTGCAGCTGTAAATTTAATCGAAATGATCCTTATGACATCCTAACCATGTTTCAAATATTTTCGAGATCAAAGTCATTATGAGGTCGAAGTCAAATTTTTTTTCTCAAAATGGCCTCCTGATTGACCTGAAAGTTTAAACTGAAATGATCTTTATGACATTCCCAAACATAGTTGAAATATTTTGGAATCAAGGTCATTAAGAAGGTCAAAGATCAATTTTCAAATGCTCCAATTGAGTATATATAAACTAAATGTTCTTATCACATCCTAAACATGATGAATCTTTTCGAGATCAAGGTCATTAAGAGGTCAAGTCATTTTTTTCAAAGCCGCCGATTGAGCTGACATTTGAAGTGATCCTTATGACATCCTCAACATTTTCAACTATTTTCGAGATCAAGGTCATTAGAGGTGAAGGGCAAATTTTCCAAATTCTCTGATTGAGCTGAAATTTAACTGACTGATCTTTATGACATTCTAAACATATTTGAAATATTATGGAGATCATGTCATTAAGATGTCAAAGATCAAATTTTCAAAATGCTCCAATTGAGCTATAATAAAACATGAAAATGATCCTATCACATCCTAAAACATGTTGAAATATTTTCGAGATCAAAGTCCTTAGAGGTCAAAGGTCATTTTTTTTTTCAAAATCATCCGATTGAGCTGATCTTTAACTTAATGATACTTTGACATCCCTAATCATGGTTGAAATATTTTTGAGACAACCGTCCATTAAGAGGTCGAAAGGTCAAATTTTCAAATCCTACTAATGGACAGAAATGTAATATTATCCTTAATGACAATCCAATATGTTTAAAATATTTTCGAGATCGAGGTCGTTTAGGGTCAAAGGTTCCTCTACCTCGCCTGTGAGGGTCGTCGAGTGCCAAATGGTGGGGGGTAAACACGTATTTCAATCCGGAATAAATCGCAATCTTATCAAAGTGCGCAGTTCACACTCCTAAAAAACCGTTTTTACACAATTTGCACTCGCCAGTGGTGCTTTGCTCAGATCGTCTACCAGATCTAGATATGTGGTTCGAAGCTAGGCTAAGTTCGAAGCTGGGCTACGGTTTCGAAGCTGGGGTTAGTTTTATGCTTGGGTTTGAAGCTATTAGGCTGGTTTCGTGGTCTTTGACCACAGCTTATCTAGTTATTATTATTACAGAGCATTTATATAGCGCTTCCACAGGAACGTAGCGCTTTAGGGGACGCACCATTTGACTTCAAGGGGGGGGGGGGGGGGGGGGGGGGGGGGGGTGGGGGGGGGGGGGGGGGGGTGGGGGGGGGGGGTTTGGAAGATTTCTATAACACAAAAACACCCACCATAGGAGCAAAAAAAAAAAAACTTTCCCCACTTTCCATTAAAAAAAAACTTTACCTACCCGCCCCTAGTACGAAAACACGTCCTCAAGAGCAAAACAAATCCATCTATGCTTGAAGAAAAAAAAAACTTGCCTCCAAAAGCCAACGAAAAAAAAAACTTGCCTCAAAAAGCCAACAAAAAAACAAATTCCCCCCCCCCCCCTTGAGTCTAATGGTGCGTCCCTTACAACAACACAAAAGTGAATATACAAACAAAAAAGAAACATGTTAACGAGGAAAAGATATGACTTAAGGAGGCTTTTTTGAAGACCAAAACAAGAATCCGCACTTCAAGATCAGTCGGCAACTCGTTCCAGGTTCTTGGTGCCTCAACAGCGAAGGAGCGATCACCAGCTTTTAATTTAGTCCTTGGAACGAGGAGACGAGTACTACGATCAGAAAAGGAGCAGAGTCTGTCGTACATTCCCAAACAAAAACAGAGTAACTGAACAAGGGCACTGAGGTATGAAGGATCTCTCCACATTTATACACTTGTAATTGATAAAACAATCTTGTAACGAATACTGCTTTAACAGGTACACCATGCAAATAGTCAGCAAGCCAGCCGACTACTGGTCCCTCGTCCACAAGCACAGACTAAGAGTGCGGCTTTGTTTTGAAGACGCTGGAGGCGCTTGATATCCGTTTGCGCGCACCCGACAAAAGGGAATTCGCATAATCGAGGCGGGAGAGGACTCAGTCCTCGGACGGCCAATGGTGACATCTTCTTTAGTAATGAACGGCGTATTCGCCATAGGTTGCGCAAATATCTACAAATTGTATTGATGTGATGGGACATACCTCAAGAGTTACACCAAGGTTTTTCACAGAACAGATGGATAATAAGTTATTGATCTTTTAACCTCACATTAGAAAAAGATGGCAAAAATACGAGAGTTTGCAAAAATTAAAATTCAGTCTTGTCCTGGTTCAGTTGAAGATATTTATTGGACATCCAGAACTAACATCAGATAGGATCAGAGGAAGAGGTTATCAAGACAAACGCTTACGGTCTTCAAAACTCTTAGGGTCAAACTCAGATAGAGTTGAATTCGTCACATAAGCATGAAAGGAAATGTCGTGACTTCTGATCAGATCACCAACGGGGTGGTAATGTATATGGTGAATCCTTGTGGGCCAATAATGGAACCCTGTGGCAATGAATAATTCAAGACATGTTCAGCGGAAAATTCATGGTTAATAACGACACGGGTAGTGCGATTATTAAGATAAGATTTATACCAAGTTTGGACAGCACCTCCTATGCCAAAACAATGCTCGAGCCTATTCAACAAAACATTATGATCAACAGTGTCGAAAGCGGCGGACATGTCGAGTAAGATCATGAAGACGGCTTTTCTGTTGTCCATAGACCTAAGAATATCAGTTTGCACTTTTAATAGCGCCGTCTCGGTACTATGTTGACGTTTGTACGCGGACTGAAACACCTCGGAAAGAAAGTTGCCGTCGATATGGTCCGTAATCTGACGTGACGCCGCCTGCACGTCGGAGATTGTGGCCCGAAATCATGCTCCAGGACCATGACCAGTCTTATTATCTCATAAGGCAGCTATTCAATATTTTTCTACTTCAATCCACAACTCTGATGTTTTTATGATTCCAATCTCCAACTCTAAAATACAAATAAAATCATGAACTAAATTTTGTTCCTGGAGTGGAATTCGAACCCACGACCTTTAGATAACAAGACGAGCGCCCACAGACACACGCCATGCAATCCGAGCCGGCAGGAAGTCGTTCTTTTGCAATACTTCAATATAAACATTAACGGAATAAAGCGCACACATAATAATGAATAGCGCCCCTATGAGACGAGTTGAAAATACATGCTCCTTGAGCATGATTTCGGTCCAAAATCTCCAAGAATCACGCCGCCTTCTCGATGATTTTAGACAGGAATTTGATATTTGCTACAGGCCTGTAACTTTTTAAAATTTCAGGGTCCAGTGTATTCTTTTTAAATATTGGAGTAACCATGGAATGTTTGAGAACATCGAGGAAAATGCCAACTGTCAGAGATGAGTTCACAATTTGTGTAATAATAGGCGACAGGGTTTCGAGGTCGTCTTTCACCAACCAGGAAGGGAAAGTGTCAAGAAAACATGATTTGCTAGGGAAACCTTTGATAATTTTGTCAATCTCATCCGTTGTTAATAACTTGAATTCACAAAAGGAGGGAGAAGAAACAACGGGTTCTGTGTGGGAAGAAAAATCCGAGTTAACGTTTGCCCGGATCTTCTGAACTTTTTCAGTGAAAAATTTCAAGAAATTATTTGCAAGTTCTATGTTAGAATTGCAAACTGGCAGAGTTTTAG
>JAMKCH010082483.1:0-13441 GCA_023653785.1 Ophioderma brevispina | reverse complement strand
GTGTGCCCAATGTTCTATCGGCTGGGCATATAAATAATCACCCGCGCCTCGTCCATAAATGATACTGCGTCCACCGTTATTTAATTAAAAATATTGTTATCATTGCCATTACATTTTTTTATCAGTTTTGTTTGCAGGCCGTTGGGGGGACCGGTTGCGGGGAGGTCTCAGATTACCGTGTTCGAGCACGGTAGTGTTTTAAGAAACTTAACGTCACTGGGTGGCCTCAAGATTACCATAACTACCGTCGTTGGCACATCTTATATCACGCCAGCAACAGGACAACGATTCAATGTATATAGCGTTGTTGTAGTGATATTGTTGAGGTTTTGAGGTGGGTTGGAATCGCCATGTACATTATGAATCATAAAGCGTCTGTGCCGCAGGGCCAATCAATCGGCGGTCCGGAAAGTGTGTTGTAAGTCTGTGTCACAGACTGCGAAAAGTATTATCTAAATTGTACTGCGCTGAGGGTAGGAGATTAATCTAAATTGGTCCTGCGCGAGAGATTAACGTTACAGTCCGTCATAGAGAATGGGGGTGGTGAATAGCGATGTTTTTATTGCGGCTCCCGTCGTACGGTGCTCATACAATAGGCTTTTCTTTCAAGTTAGGTGCTGCGCCTCAAAAGAAGCCTATGGTATGAGTACACGTACGACGGGAGCCGCACCCCCAATCGCTCGCTATTGACTACAATCTCATATCTCCGGAAAAAACGGAGGAGGGGTTCTATGGAAGTTTAGTTTGGCTTCAGAGGGTCTGTTACTATGTTTGTTTTAAAGTATCGTAATCGGGTCTGAACCTATAGAACCTAGCGAGAAAATTGAACGTTTTGTCGGGTACTTCGGTACTTTCAGCCGGACACGGAGAAAAGTTTAACACGCAATAATATATACGGGCGAATCCATTTTCCCCACATGCTTTTCGGTATATTCCAGTCTTGAGGAATTTTCAAACAATGGTTTCCCAATTTATTTTTCAATTTAGAAACAGGAATTACACACTTACCGGCCCCGCCGTAGCAATCATATGAGCGAATAAAATCTCAATTCCCATGCCGCAGTTCAGTTCATGGCTTTCATTCACCTTGTATTGAACAAATACACCCCGCTGTAGATTATGATACCCAGTAATGCTCTGGTCAGCTGTGGTTGGCATGTGGCCCATCCAAGGTACAGACATGAGGCCTCGTGATTTGGCATGCCTTGCCTCTCATAGTTGATCTGTGTCGCTCGGTGTCATTAATACAAGTCCTATCGATGATGTGACCATGATGCAATTGTGACTTCAGGGGACGCTCTCTGTTGTTTTCTGCGGAAAGTTACAGTTTTGTGGACAGATCACTAAAATCCGGATCAAAACTACTTGCAAACTTTTTCCTGATCTACATAGCATGTCCGTCCATGGACCACACTTCAATACTCATTTTCACAAATCTTGTAAGAGTTGGATATCCATTTTATTAATACAACTCATAACAAGAGAGGAGATTACTTCCCTTGGTTTAACTTATTTTTTCTTCTGGAAAGATGTAGAAAAACTTACGAGAAATTTCTGCGTTCATGGACAGACAGTAATGCAACAAAATGTCAAACAAACCCTGACTCTCAGTACCTACTTAGAAACGTACTAAGAATAGCCTTAACAATATACGTCTATAAAATAATTATTGACACATATCGAGTGGTTTCCTGGAAAAAAAAATGAATTATACTAACCATTAAAATGAAATTAAATCATTTTATCGACCATGCACTATTTTGCAATTCGCGCTGCTAGTGTGAATATGTAATTATGTATACGTGTTATGCGAGACGGGACGGCCCCAGTAGCGTCATACCATAATTCACACGTGACGCTTTCAGAGGACGGGATAAGCTCAGCTCAGATAGAGGGAGGTCATCCGGAGTGCCGCAAAACCACTGTTCTTGGCCCCAGCGATCGTCTCCTGAGACATAATGATCTCCCAGCGACAATAAAAATCTACCGTAGACTTCTTGCAGATTGATTGCATTATGTATAGGAGGATAACCTTACCGAGATTCGCCTGTTGAAGGAGGAATAAACTCGCTCTGTGTTGGCAAGATCAGTGGTTAATGCGATTTTAACAAAAGAGTGCTTTGCATGCATATTACACATAAAAGAAACAGTAATCCACCACTATACAATGGGGCTTCAGCTGCAAACTGATGAGAATCATACTACCTGGTTATAACATGAAAAATAAACAACCTGGAATAATCACATATCAAACACTCGTAGCAAAAGCACAATAAAACCTTAGGCTATCCGCGTAATTTCCAATCACTGAATCAAAGGGTGAAATATACAGGATATAAAAGTATCGTCCGACATCAGGTATTGCATCCACATCGGGACCACATCAAACACGTGATATCAAAGTATGGGAGCAGTTAAAGGGCAGCAGATTCGTGAATGACAGAGATTACGCAGAGAAAGTAAGTAGGTTTCTTTACTGTGAAGATCTGGGTGGATACACTTGAAGAAAGAAGATATGCGCCCGTCTGATACTACTTTATAAGGCACACCATCAGTTGCTGCTATGGAAGTGAAGAAAAATTCAGACTGGATGAGGGGACGGGACGATACCCGGCAAAACCTCTGCACTCTCATTTAAAAACGCGCAACGAACAAAGATTGTACCGTACTCATTTCTGCCAAGAACTGTTGCAAATTGGAATTACCTCCCAGACAATATTAGGGATTCTCCAACTTAGAGGTCTTTAAAGCCGAATTTATAGGAACTGCAACGTGCGCTAGGCAGCCAGGGGGCCGGCAACACTCATAGTAGCCTTTTTGGCTGTGCTAGGCAACCGTGACGACGTCCGTGCGGGATATCCTGTTTTGGAGTTTGAACAGCATTCAACGATGCAGAGCATCAACACAACGGGCCGCAGCGAAGGAAAACATCTTCGCAATGAAAATCCCTGCTTAATGTTCAAACAGAGGCACTGAGTTTAATTCTCAAATGGACAGCAAATTCACGAAATGTTCAACAAATTAACGAACTAACTTTGCCATATTTCTATTTCAAAAGAAAACATGGCAACCAGTTAATTTTACAGTATGAATTGGCAATGCTCAGCCATTCCAAAAACAAAATGGATGATTCGATCTCTGTCATGCATAAAAATTTTAATATTTACGTGTAAACTGTAACTTGGTTCATCCGGATAGAACCTCCCTGTGAATTTACTTCGATTGATGGTTCCGCCCTTCACGTCCGCGTCATAGTCGAGAGGTGGTATAGCACTGTATGTTCAACAAAATTTATTAATGTGTCCGTGCAAATGACATGAGATTTTATGGATCAGGTACGACAGAAAGACTCCCACGTTCATTTCACACTAATATACTGTGGTATTTTTCCTGACAAGAATTTTGAAGACTGTGCAACCCATTTCCGGAACAATAGCAATTTTGCCCGATCAACACCGGATGCTGGATTTTGTATTTGGGGGGAACTTATCAAAAATGAATCGTCTAAGTAAAAAACAACAACAATTCATTCAAGTTGTCACAGAAGCAACTAGGGGGGATGTACTTGCAAAACTGTACAATTTTGCCGAGTTCTACACTACGCCAAATGTAGCATCAACTATGACGAAGTGCGTTGATCATTCTACTTGTCTATGGTTTTTTCAAAACAAAACAAACATTCGTATGACGTCCCATCAAGGCTCGCATCGAGGGTTGGTGTTTGGATGGCTCAACATGGGCTGGTCTGAAGTTTCATAAAGCCAGCAGCAACGTGGCTGATAAAAACAACGCTTTTTTTTTTATCAAACCATGACCTTATGGACATTCAGTTCCAACACGTAAAGTTAAAGAGGTATTTCGTGATCACAGCCGTGGATTTATACAAAAACCAATGATCTTATCGTCGACGTCCAGGAAGTTTTAATTACTCCAAACCCGTGCTTGTGGATGGGGTTTATAGCAAAATTTCGGAAAAACGTGTAAGAAAGTGTAAAATACACGTGCAATAGTGGTTGTGTGATTAACTGCAGAAAAGGTCTCCCGAAACCGTTTTAAAAAACCGCAAAGAAATTAAACATACGAAAACATTTTAGCTCGTTTTTGAACTTTTTTAAAGGACAAAAACGCAAAAAAAATAAAAAAACAAATCCGAACACGGGGAAACGTTTTTTTTTAACCGTTTTGGGTGTCTGCGATATTTAACTTGATATCAATGGCATTACTTATACAAATCCTTGTGTTCAAACGTAGCACGACCTGCCCGGCAAAAAAAAAAAAAGAAAAAAAAATCATGGGCTGCTGTTGGCTAAGCAAGAACAAAGGATTCATGATGCTTATACTTGTTTACCTTGTCCATGCCAGTCCATGCATCAGGGTCATATTCTTTGTGTTACTTGGGCCACGAGGACCAATAGAGCAGGATAATGGCGTCTCCATACTGCCTGGAATTGCGTCATTAAAGGCATGGACTTTTTACTGCTGTTGTGACAAGGCATGAACTGATCAAAGGCACATGTTATTAGTGGTTTTGTAACACTAAGTGCCAAGGTGGTTTTCATACACGTTGATGCCTGGGGGGGGGGGGTGGGGGGGGCTAAGGAAACCACTTTCCGAGGGAATTTCAAATGAACTCATACCACCTTTGAGAGAGCATAATACAATGCAACGGTGCATATAAAATGAGTGCCGATTTATCGCTGGAAATTAGGGGCAAATCATTGTTTTCGAAATGCGTCAAATCGTCAAAAGTACAGATGGTTCCGTGATTCCACAGCATATACCTTGCAAATATTTTGTTTTTATCTGCTATAGAAGGACAATTTAATATATTTTACACCAAACAATACCAGTTGTACATTCTTGTATTTTTGTGTGGGGCAATAGTATTTGCATAGGTTGTACAGCAAATGGCGCGCAGTCGCTCGATTATGGAATCGTACTGTTCGGCACTTAAAAGGGTTAATTTTTGTCTGATCTGTAAATGCTATTTTGTTTCATTATATGACACATACATAAGCAGAAAAAATTTCTGGCAACAGGTTTGAATTTTTATTTTAAAATACGCTCCCGTTGGCGCCGGGGGGGGGGGGGGGTTCGTAGGGTCCCAAGCTAATTTTCTCCGTAACGGCGCAGAAATTTTAGCATTTTTTTTAATGGAAAGAAGCGCGTTTGTAAGTTTACACAATTACAACAATTAGAGTTCCAACTATTTTTCACGAGTGAGAAATCGCGAAAAAACAAATCTTGGGTATAATGGACCCCACCCCCTAGGCAACTCAGTTTTAATAGAGAATGGTAGAGGTCATGGTAGAAACATGTGAGAACACAGTAGGAACTGTGTACAAATGCTATCCCTGGTCCTCTAATTAAAGGCAGGGACGAGGCATGAGATGGGAAGGAATAGGGCTGGGGAAGTAGGGAAGCATTAAAAGACGGTGGTATTGTCCTTGAATTCGTAAGGCGTGAGTCGGGAATGACACTAAGACATGTGGGATGGGCATGAAATAACCCAGTTGGCCAATCGACGCTGAACGTCGAAAGACGCGAGAGTTTTAGAAGTTTACACACTATTTATGTCGGAAATGCAAAATCGATTGACGTTCGTTCTTAAAACGGCGATCAATTTGCATTTTCGACGTTAAATTTATAAAAAAACCGTGACTGTTTTCGTACGTGCAAACATCGTTTCGACGTCGCTCTAAAACGACTATGACGCTGGGAGGCATTGACTGGGCGGAGAGATGGCATGATTGACTTAAAGCACTGTGTAAAATGTTCACGGGAATGGATTGGCCCATGTAACAGTTCGAGTTTCATTAGATTTCATGCCCGTTCGTAAGGAAATTCGGTTCTAAAGGCATGATCTGGACATGATTCAGCTCAAAATATGCTTTTTTGTCTGGATGGTGTTCCTGTGTACATTTGCATGTGCGAGGACTTTGGATGTCGTCGTTTTCGTAGATTTGAGCTTTCTTGGGACAAGATTGCCCTTGTATAGAACGGTATTTAACACTGTTAGGTATCACAGCGTACGAAAACAAAACTCAATCATATTCAGCTATAAGCTGATTGGGGCGTTGAGAATCATTGCGGCCTTAAATTCCATTTTTTCCATTTCATGCATACCTCCTATGACATGATACTGGTCTTTACACAATGTTCTTTATTTAGTGTGTGTAGGGGTATGGTGTGAGTGAGTGAGTTGTATAAATTATTTCCGCCACTTCGTTTATCATAGAATATACTAGAAGACTTGGTTTCTGAGTATGTTTTTTCTCGCTGACCATTCGATACAATGACCACTGGTGTATATTGTTAGGTCTCTGCTATGTCCTCATTAGCTTCTGCTTTGTAATGGTATTTTGTTTTATTATGTCTTTTATATTAGTATATACACAATATAAAGTCTTGTTTTATTCAATAGGCTTTTTATAACTCTTGTTTATTCAATATTAATATCCTAAGATTAAGTTGAGGAGCAATGTTTACCTGATTAACTATGTGCATTGAATACTGTATTAATGTGGGGGTTTTATGTTATGTCCTCATCACTGTCTGCTTCTGTAATGGTATTTTGTCTCAAGTACACCATCTCTATTGGTATTTACACAATATAATTATTAGTGTACTTGCATGTTATTGGTTTAAACAGAACCAGTTCACTTATTATTATATTATGTATTACTATCAGTTTATTATTTCGATACCTTAATTGATTGTGTGGGTGTGGGTGGATTGACAATATTTGGTGTGGTTGCATCAGTGTGTGTGGCTGTGACGTGGTATTTTGGATGTGTATGGGGTGGAGAGTAGAGTGTGTTTGGGTGGTTTCTGTGAGAGGGGTTAAATGTGTGTGTGTGTGTTAGGTTAATCTACCTGTTATGCTTCACATTATATCTATTGAGCAATTTAAAGCTTTAAATAATATTTCTCATACTTGATTGGTTAATTATTACGGCTGTTAAACTATAATATATGTGTTAAAGCTGGTTTATTGTTTTCCAAAAAAAAAATATTGTGTTCACTGAAATTCGTTATTACAGTAATTGGCCTCCTTATTCATAGTAACTAGTCGTGTATAGCTGACTTAAACAAATGTGAAGTATAAAATGAAGAATTTAGTTTTCTTTTGGTAGTATCCCCAGCTCTAAACACTACCCCCTGTGTAGCAAATGCTACTATAACATCCTTTGATCAAAATCTAACATTGTATTTGTTTATCTAGTAGTTTGTATGTGCTCTATGGTTGCCTGGTTGGCTATGTAATGGTAAACTGTAAATTGTAAGAAAGATAGCCGTCATCACCAGCAAAACATTATTTGAAATCTGTATAAAAAAGATTATAATAAGTGTGTTATTCAGACTTTAATGCAGCCTGTGATTGGTTTGTTTTTCAATGTAATGGTCGAGTTTTCCTTCAACCCTTATATTGATGACGACGAGTTATTTTTGGCATACATTGTTTTGAAAAAACTCCATCGAATATAACAAAATGCTAAAATTAAAACTAACCCTTTTCTGTATGAACGACATCTTAACCCGAATAATAATTTAGACTATCATTCCACATGGTAATACTCTGGTTCTTATTTGTACAATATTAATGTGATATTAAATACTCACACATGGTTTTCATATCCATCTAAATTCACGTCGTTAAACCCAACCGTGATGCCTTGAACGTTTCTCAAATTGAAATCCTACATTTTCAGTGATGCTGGTCTTGAACGTGTCATGCAGATCTTCATACTTCTATTGGTTGGATAACTATACCCTGTTTCCTATCCTTCGCAAAGAACGTAAAAGTGGGGGGTCGTCCCTTGTACGTCATAATTCTCTTAATGTCAAGAAAAAGCGATGACCGTCATTAATCCCGAAGGAAAAGGAGAGTTGATCCACAGCCGAGTCGTTTTGTGAGCATAATACCCAAAGGCAACAAAAAATGTTATAATTTGTCTATCTCCCGTGCCCACAGACAACTGCGAGAATGCTGCATTCAATAATGATCTTAGTAAGTGTTTAACAAAGATTTCTAATGAAAAACAAGCAATGTGATATCGCTGGTGACTTTAATTTTAATTTCTGATGAAAATTATGATAATTATGTTAATGAATTTATGAATGGTTTTCTAACGCAGAATTATGTTTCCTCTCATTGATAGGCCAACACGCATCACATCCACTTCCGCATCATTGTAGACAATATTTTACTAATGTTTTAACCCATCAGATCTATTCTGGTATTTTTATACGATATAAACCGATATTATCCGCGTCTTTCAATGTACAAACACACTTGAGATTGGTAGAGCCCAACAACCACAGCAAAATCAGTTTCGATCATATAGCCAAGGCCAATATTAATTTTATCAGAAATAGAATTCAATTTAGTTCACTGGGATACGGTCACCAGTGAAGATGACCTAATGCAGCATTATACACAATTTTGTGAAATAAATTGATAATATTTAATCACTATTGTTTCCACTACGCTTGTCCTTCTGGCTTATTCCAAAAGCAAGCATACTCCTCGCAAGCCAGGGATCTCAGAGACTAAGTTTACAATATGAGCAAATCTATAATCGTAAAAACCAAACTCTATTCGAAAAGACCTCTTCAACAGGTTCATGATGGATTAAAGTTGTATAATTAAATATGTATGACCCACTATTGCCTCGTCCCTTGTTTATATATAATCTGTCAAATAAAGTGGAGTTTCCCTACAAAACTTAAAAATTGCTAAGGTGTGTACCAATTTAAATTTGGTAATTCTGACCATTTTGGGGTAATGGCTAATTATCGCCAATATTGTTCTACCGGAGTTTTTAAAAGTTTTGGAGCGTCTTATTCATGTATAGGCTTTTTAATTTTATTGTCTCATAACAACCTTGACCATCAACAGGACCAATTTGGTTTCGGAAAGGAATTACTCAAAATATATGGCTGTAGTGGGATAGCTATTATAACGAAATTGCAACTGAGCTAGATAATAATCCACACATTAGGGGGATTGCCTGACCCGCGAAGGCATTCGACACCATAAATAATACCTCTTCTTGACAAATTAATTGAATTATGGTGTTAGGGCATTGCCTTCGATTGGTTCAGGAGTTATCTTATGATAGAAGTCAAATATGGTTTCCTTTAACGGTGTGGGAATCTACAATTAAAACAATTAACTATGTGTGCCACAAGGCTACTTTGGTCCTTTTTTTTATTATATACCATTAACGATATATAACTCTCCGATGTTAAAAGAAAATGTCTTTTTCATATACGCCGAATGATACCAACATCGTCATTTCGGAACGCACTAGTTGTACCGTCTTGAAATTGTCGTTCTGAAGAGCTATAAATATATCTACTTGGTTTAAATGTAACAAACTATCTTCCATATTAGCAAAACTCATTACTATTTTGTTTAAAACCGCATAGCTACACGGAATCTTCCGATTTGAATATTAACATTGAAACATTCCCATTCAAAAAGTAACTCATTTCTAAATTTCTCGGCTGTTTATATTGATCAGTATCTTGATTGGACGGTACCATACGACCACAGGTAGCTAAATATTGTTGAAATATACTGGAATTTTGTATAGGTTAACCTGTATACCGAAGGGTGGGGGGGGGTGGTTACCACCCCCCTTCAGGTTTTTTCCCCGGCTTGATAAAACCACCTTTTGGTGCAATTATTTAAATGTAGGATTGTCAATGACCTGTTCCGGCCTTTTAATGCCAAAAAACAAACATCCACCGGGGATAGAGGTAAGATAAGGGTGATCCCAAACGTGATGGTGGGGGTGGGGGGGTGGTAACACCCCCCTTCGGGAGAGAAGCTACCAACATGCTAAACACAACACAGGAACCATCAAAGACCACTGTGTAACTTATTTTTGAGGGGCTCAGCTATGTCCTCATTAGCCTTCGCTTTTGGTACTGGTAATTTTGTTTTGATTATTCTTTTTATATTAGGTTATACACAAGCATGCATCTAAATTCTTGTTTATTCAATAGGCTTTTTATACTTTGTTTTTCAATATTAATATCCTAAGACTAATTGTTTGGTATGACAATGTTTTTACGATAACTCTGTGTCAGTTGATTAGCTGATTTAACTTTGGGGTCTTATTTATGTCCTCATCACTGTCGCTCTGTACTGTATTTTGTCTCATTACACCCTCTATATTTGGTATTTACACATATATGTATCTTCGTGTACTTGCAAGTTATCTGGTTACTATAACCCAGATTCACTTATTATTATTATTATGTATTACTTCAGTATTATTAATTCTATACATTAATATTGTGTGTGTGTGTTTGTGTGTATGACAATATTTGCATGTGTGTGCATCAGTGGTGTGTGTGTGCGTGTGGTTTTGTATGTTTTAGGGTGGATGAGTAGGTGTGTTTGTGGGTGTGTCGTGAGCGTGTATATGTGTGTGTGTGGTGTAGATTATATCTACCTGTTCTGCGCAAATTTATAATTCTATTGATGCAATTTAATACTTAAATAATATTTTCTTCATATAATATTATATTATTTACTGCTGGTTACACTATATATATGTGTTAAATCGGGTTTATTTGTTTTCCAAAAAAATAATTTGTGTTCACTGAAAATTCGATTACAGTAAATATGGCCTCCTTATTCATAGATAACTCGTCTTGTATGCTATGCTTAATCAAATGTGAAGTATAAAATAGAATTTAGTTGTTCTTTTGGTAATCCCAGCTCTCACCCTCCTCGCTTTTTAATGCCAAATGCTACTAATACCATCATTTGATCCCAGATCTAACATTGTATGTGAATATATATTATTGTATGTGCTTATATGTTTGCATGTTGGCTTGTAAGTGTAAACGTAATAAGTTAAGAAAGATATCCGTCATCGACCAGCAAACATTCTTGTAAATCCTTAAAAGTATTATCATATAGATGTGTTTAAAGTTCATGACTTTAATGCAGCTTGATTGGTTTTTGTTGAATGTAATGGCGAGCTTTTTCCTTTTCAACCCTTATATTGATGACGACGAGTTTATTTTGCATTACCTTATTTTGAGAAACTCCATCGAATATAACAAAATGCTAAACTTAAAATAAACCCTTTTCTTTATGAAGACATCGTAACCTAATAATATTTAAGACTATCATTCCACTGGTAATCACTCTTGGTCTTATTTGTACAGATATTAAATGTGATATAATACTCTACACATGGTTTTGCTATTATCCATATAAATCACGTATATAACAAAAAGCCGTGATCCTTCGATGTGTCTCACACTGTTAAATCATCATTTTCAGTTATTGCTGTGTCTGAAACGTGGTTCCAGAAGATCTTTCTAATTCTATTTTGTTGGATAACTCTCCCTTTTTAAACTCCTCGCAGAACGTAAAAGGTTGGGGGGTCGCCGTGTACGTCCGAATTCTCTTAATCAAGAAAAGAGAATGACCTTCATTTATCAGAAGTGAAACGAGAGATGGATCACAGCGAGTCGGTTTTTGTTGAGATAATACCCAAATGCAAAAAATGTTATTAATTTGTATATCTATCCGTGGCCCACATAACTGACGGATAATGCTTTTCGATAATGATCTTAGTAATTGTTTTTTAACCAAGATTCTAAGGAAAACAAGCCATGTTTCATATCGCTGGTGACTTTAATTTTACTCTTCTAGATGGCAAATACTGAATAATTATGTAATGATTTAGGAATTGTTCTATACGCATCATTAGTTTCCTCTCATTGCATAGGCCGACAGCCATCACATCCACTTCCGCATCCATTCTAGACAATATTTTTACTATGTTTAAACTCATCAGAGCTATGCTGGTATTTGTATTACCGATAGAACCGATCATTATCCCGTCTTTCAATGTACACACACTTGATATCAGCATCAACAAACCACAGCAACATCAGTTGCGATCCTATAGCCAGCAATATTAATTTATTCGAAATATAAAATAGAATTCATTTAGTTAACTGGAATACGGTCACCAGTGAAGATGAACCCAATGCAGCATATAACACTTGTGATAAATTTGCTAATAATTTATAACTCTGTTTTCCACTTACGCGCTGGTCCGGACGGAATTCCAAAAGCAAGCAACTCCTCGCAACCATGGATCTCAACTACAATATTAAATTATTAATCGTAAAAACAAACTCATAGAACTACATCTCAAGCAGGTCATGATGGATTAAAGCTTGGTAAATTAAACTCTGTTAGTGACACTATGCCCTGCTCAACTTGTTATAATTTAATCGTCAATTAATAGGGGAGTTTCCCTACAAAACTTAAAATGCTAGGTGGTACCAATCTTAAATCTGGTATGTCTGAACCATTTGGGTAATTATCGCCCAATATCTGGTCTACCGGCGTTTTTTTCTAAAGTTTTAGGCGCTTATTCATGTAAGGCTTGTTAATTTTTATTCTCATACAACCTTTTACTCACAACATTGGGGTTCAGAAATAATACTAACATATATGGCTGTTATTGGAACATCTAACGAATTGCAACTGAGCTGATAATAAACTTCCATACATTAGGGATATTTCCTGGACCTTCTCGAAGGCATTCGACACCATAAATCATACCATTCTTCGTGCAAATGAATGCATTATGGTGTTAGGGCATTGCCTTCGATGGTTCATGAGTTATCTAACGATAGAAGTCACTAGTTTTCCTTTAACGGTGTGGACTCTACAATTAAACATTAACATATGGTGTGCCCCAAGCTCAATTCTTGGTCCTGTGCTTTGATTATATCCTTAACGAGATCATAGTACTCTTCCATAAAAAGTCGTTTTTATATACGCCATGATACCAACATCGTCATTTCTGAACGCAATATTGACCGTCTTGAAAATGTCCGTTCATGAAGAGCTTACTAGAATATTAAGTTGGTTTAAATGTAACAACTATCTCTCATATCGCAAACTAATTATATTTTGTTTAAAAACCGGCATATTACACGTAATCTTCCCGATTTGAATATTAAAATTGATACATTCCCATTCAAAATAACCTCATCTAAATTTCCTCGGCGTTTATATTGATCAGTATCTTGATTGAAGTACCATACGACACAGTAGCAATAGATGTCGAAATATACTGGAATTTGTATGGTTTAACCCTCGTCTACCGAAGGGGGGGGGGGGTGGTTACCACCCACCCTTCAGGTTTGTTCCCGGCTGCTAAAACCCCCTTTTTTGGTGCCAAATTATTGATTGTAATTGTCAATTGAAACATGTTTCCGCTCCTTTTATCCAAAACAACATCCACCTGGGTAATAGGTAGATACAGGGTGATCCAAAGTGAGAGATGGGGGGGGGGGTGGTAACCACCCCCCTCCGGAAGAGAAGTACCAACATGCCTAACCCACCACAGGAACATCAACTGACACTTGATCTTGTTACCAATAGATA
>JAMKCH010082482.1:0-15540 GCA_023653785.1 Ophioderma brevispina | reverse complement strand
AACGGTCACACACAAATACTTGACTAAAAGCTAGCATTGGTCATGAATATCTAATCTAAATGACCATTATTGGAAATTATTTGAAGCGGGTTAATCCACTAAACCGGACGGATTTTGAAGTCAATAATTATTCCAAAATTATCATGATATTACTAAGATGTATTGAACTAAGATTTAAGGGAGGATTTTGGCATGAAACTGAGACAGAGACTGCTGCAGAGTTCACACAAAATTACCGTTGGCAAATCCCCAATGCCCCAATCGAGTAGTAGGTCGTGTCCTACCCACACGGATATAATTAACCACCACACATGTTAACTCATCCATTGAAAGATCATGTGCAGTAAACACAGATTGCGTTTCCAAAAGGTATTTGCTACCCAGATAACAATACATTAGAAATATATGTCTACTGTGAACTTTGATCCTCAAGGGTTTGCAGAGATACCATAATATGCCATCCAATACAACTTTAGGGGGAGAATAACTTCTTTAGTGAAAGTCAGTTTGAATGATTTCATGATTATCAAATCAGGGGCCTTAGTGTTACCTTGGTGATGTGGGTGCTGTTACTTGTTCTCTATTAATAACAATTTGTACTTACTTTATGAATCATTGGTGTGATTTACTGGTAAAATGTGTTCTTCCACATCAAACTATTGGTTTTGTTATAAAATTGTTAGATCATGCCAAATAATTTATTCTGCAAGATGTTGGGTCAAATTTATTCTTAGATTATCAAAAGCCTATTAAAGTTCCTCAAAATTGATTAGCCCACAATTTCATGCAAACGAATATAATGGCACCAATGTTGCTGACATGTTGTTTATACCAGGGATAGTCCTACACGAGGGGACTTTTTTTCATTCAAAATACTGTTAACGTTAAATGTTGTAAAGTGAGAGAAAGAAAATTCCTCATGTATCATTCACCAGAACATTATGCATCCAATTGTATTCCAAAATACCTAGAGCTGCGTACAGTGGAAAAGGGTGGTGCCATCATCTACTACAACTGAGTTTGAAACTCGTCACTTCACAGTTCAAATCGTTGTTTTTATCTAACCTCCTTAAATATTAAATAGTAATTAATATGCTTTTTTTATTTTAACCTATGATGATCTGAAGATGGGTTAAACCCAATTCAAAGCTCCAATTTTTCATATGATGTTTTCTACTTCACATGAAAGCTTCACCAAAAACATCCATTACAAATTTGCATAAACCATTGAAAAGGAAAACAATTCCTGGCTAAAAATTTCACTGACAGTAATAAGAAAAGAGAACATTCTTTGATATCAAAAAATCTAAATTTGTTGGAGTAAAAGTGAGGGGGACCACAGTTTTCCATCGGTCAACCACCTTTAACTCATGTAAACTAGCATGCAGGTTTTAATATACATTAATTTGTAATTAAAAAAAAAAAAAAAAAAAAATACAAAATTTGGTGCAAATAATTTTGTATGAATGGCCCTGCTTGGAAAGCAGTACTTGTCTTTCAAGTTATGGTTAACCTCAATAAAATGCACAAATAATCAAAAAGAGGAGGAGATGAAAAATGTTCTGTAATGAATATTAATGATATGATACATAAATAACATCAATTATTCAAGACATTTGTCAAGCGAATGTAAGGAGGTTGTTCAATAACCTTTGAATGGATAAGCAATTAGTTTAGTCAATCAGTGTGATAGCCATTGCGTTCTCATCCAAAATACAGGGAAAGAAATCTTTGTATGTTTGCAAGGCTGAATCAGTTAGCCAACTATTTCTTCCCTTAATGGACATGAACTAAAAGGTTTGGAAATGGGGAGGCTTACTCTAAGTATCACAATGTGCAATTCCAAGATCTCGTTATCCTATTTTCACCCTAGTCTTGCAAAAGACATCCTTAAAATTTGGTCCACCAACTGTGGCAGGCTTGCTGAAGGCTTGAGTAGAGTGAGAGGCGTCTTCGTGCAAATAGGCATACATCTGTGCAAGCATAATGTGTCAAAGTATTAATGTAGTCATCGATATGGGGAGGAATGTAGTAACTAATCACTTATGCCAACATATTGTCAACCGATACCTTTCTTTAACCACAATATGGACGACCCTACAGTAAATAAAAATAATGCCACTGGAGGGTGTGTCACATGTGTTTGTCCGCAGAGATAGCAACAGCACCTTTACATGGATGTCACTTTCATGCCCAATCAGTTCCCAGGATGTTAGGAAGATTTATCCGGAAACATAATAATAAAAAAAAAATATGTGAAAAGGCGAGCGTGTGAAGATCCCAATGAGAGGGCGAAAGAAACATCCTTCACATGGACTGTAGAAAAAAATAGCGAAATGCCTCGAATGGAAAGGCTAATTTGCACCCAAAAAGTGGTTTTAGTTTCACCGCCCCTTCAGGGTTCAGGTTATTTCCATCTCATTGCCATGTAAAGTAAATATAAATATATGTAACAAATATAAAATATGAACATTAAAAAAATGATTTTAGAATAAATAATATTACAATATGCAATATCAATGAGAGTGGATGGCTATTAAAACGCAGGGCGTGTAATTAGTGGACCAATGCATAAAGTACCCATAACAAACATGAGTATGAACTTAAATTGGATTTAGGTATAAACATACAATGATACATTAACGAAAGCAACACGGGGAAAAAAGGGGGTGACCAAAATTACAATTAATAGATTTGAAAAAAAAAAACAAGAGAAAAAAAATATTATATAATGAATTAAGGTTACCCAAATCAAAGACAATTAATCGTTGACAGAATAAAAATCAATGAGCTGTTTTTGAGAATTGCTTTAAAATAGCTAAGGATGGGGATTTAAGACGTCATCAACGAATTCCATAAAAGGGCTCCTTGGATCCTAATGGTGTTGTCCAGAAAGTTCTGGGTGTTGTCGTATAAACGTACAAGTCCTTAGATGATCGGGTTTCATAGGGATGGACATCGTGTCTGTCAAGAAAAAAATGATCATCTAAGATATTGGGAGGGGGAATGTATGATGGTATTTGTACATAAACTGGGCAGTCTGGAAAACTAAATGTCATGAATTTTGAGCGTATTCATGGAGGAGAAAGAGGGTCTGTATGTGCTAACCAAAGTGAATAGTACATGACAGTATGATCTTTTTGCATAACAAACATAGAATGAAGATGAGAATTATTTTTATTCTGCCAGATAATTGCACAGTAGTTGATGTAAGGGAAGACAAGCGTATTATATAAGGGCTCAGTGAATCAAGGGGCAGAAAGGGTTTAACATTTCTTAGATGATTACCGTTGTATTTGGAATTATTTAGTAAACTGTGAACAGGTGTGATTTCCAAGGACATTCATCATCCAATAAAACGCCTAAAAAAATTTAGTTGTGTTAATGTTCAAGTGGTTTATTGGCGATAATATTTTAATATCATTTGGTGGCAAAGGGTTGTGTTTATTCTGAATACCATAGAGTTTATTAATTGCCATGACGGTGGAGGTGTTTCGGTCTAAAGCCAAACGGGGCGAGGATTTTATGTTTATCAAGAAATGCAATGATGCAGTATAAATTAATTGGTAGCCGGGTTGTAGACAATTAGAAAAAATCAGCAAGTAGAATCCTCATGGTCAGTAATGACATGAAAAACTGGTCCGTTTGTAAAATTGCCTTTGATCTGAAAGTGTTGACAACATCTAGGGCCTTTATCCAACTTTTGGATATTGAACATTACCAGTTTCTATATCCATTGCGTACCGGTGTTATTACTTTTACCCAAAATGTCATTAGGGGGGTTTTGGTGATGCTAAACTCAAATATAAATGCTATTGAACGTGAAAATTGGTCAGAAAGGAAAAAAGAAACAACGAATAAATGCTTTGCGCCCTCTTGGACCAATTGTTCCTAGAGGCAGCCGTTGTGGAGTATCTATGAAGGTACTCCCGTGTACCGTGGGAGCAGCTCCAGCGGTGACTCCACTACTATTGGGCTACATGGTACATGTGGGTCTCTATAGAGGCAACTGCAGAGACCACTATTACGATGGTACTGATAGTAAACATAAGCTGCTATGACAACCAGAGAGAAAATAGGAGATGAGCTACTTCATGACACACTAGTTAACCTTATTAGCGGAGGGGTATGTACCGAAGGAAATGGTGTGTTGTATTACATCACTACCGCTCGGTCAATCGCATGAACGCCCACCAACTTTGGATGTACTCTCCTGAGGCATTTCAGAGGTATGAACTTATGTTTAGGAGCGACGTGTATTGAATTATGTTTGGGAATAAATTGACAAAAGAGATAAAACGTATCATGTTGTTCCAAAATGCTTCTTGTGGTGCAGATTCTAGGTCTGACCTCTCGCACAATTAAGTTTATGCTAAATTGAGGGAGGACTTTTTGTGTGACGGATCCGCAGTGTATGATTATTATTTGGGTCCTACTGACATCATTTTTCAATTCTGTTTTCAAATTCATGCCACAATTGCTAGCATTACTGTCTGTATGTCCAGAATGCATTTTTACACTGCGGGTTTATATAAACAAGATGTGCCACGGTAAATGTAAATATATATATATATAATTATATATATATTAGTAGTGTAGTAGTAAAACCAAAACCAGCACACTGCTCTCACACAACTCTTATAACACCATTCCTCCTCTTCAAAGGATATCTTTTCCCCTGATGTGACCCTTCACTGACTCCACCCATCACACCACTTTTCCTCCGTACACCATCCTCCAGCTCCCTTCTAGCATTTCCACAGTAAACTGTCTCCATAAAATCTCTTGCCAAAATTGGGGTCACTATCACTTTTTATCTTTGTGCATCTCCCATCGATCCAGTTTCACACCACACTGAATTTATTGCTTTTACCCTCTTCCCACACACTCCAACATGGGTCTAAGTGCAACCACCTCACTACTACCATATTTATTCTCTATTGTGTGTATGTGTGTGTGGTGTATATAATTTAAATGAATAATTCTGACACAATTTTATAACACGGAACCCTATTAGGCCAAGAGTTATTAATAAAATAAAACAATGGAAAGGTGGCGACATTTCGGGAACGCGACAATGTCAGATTGTGCAGAAATGTGTCTGCATAATATACTAAAAGTCCCCAAAAGTTCTCCTTTGGCATTTTCCGAAAAATAAGGGGGCAAAGGTGGTACAGAGCAGGTAATTACAAAGTTTCAAGTGTCCTAAATGGTTCCAACATTTTTTGTAGTCCCCAAGGATTAAAACAAGGATAGTTTGCCCTTTATGGCGTGTAGTTAATAAACGTATATGGTACAAAAGGGCTAAGGTCATCCCCCTGGGGGTAAATTTCAGAGAGGTCGGATTCTTCTGAAAGATGTGTCAAAATTCTTCATCTAGTTGTACATGAACACCAAATGACTATTTAAAACGGTGCTGGGTGTTCCAATTACTTGCAAAATTACAGTGCCAGTGTGATGGGGTTCACAGGCTCTATGGGGTCACTGCTTTCTGCCGTATATGCTAGATGAATCCATGTTATGATTTGAATGAACATTTTTGTTTTACTTACTCTACGACGCATTTGAATCTGGTTTCATTGAATTGGACATTTTGAAACATTACCCCCAGGATGACCTGAATTGATTTCGGTCCTTAGTACTTAAACTACAGTTTGCAAACTATACCGTGTATTGATCCTTAGGGAATGACAAACTGTTGGACACATTTAAGGAAAATTAGAAGATTTGTCATTTTATCCCCTGTAAAACTTTGCCCCCTATTTCTGAAAATGCACAAAGGGATTTAGGGGGACTTTTAGTATGTTATTTTTTCTAGACACATTTTGGATCCAATCCTGACATTTTAAGCTTGTTCCCAGAAAATTTCCACGTTTTTAAAACTAAAATGCTTGTCCTATATAGCATGTAGTTAAAATATCAATTATTCTAAATTTTAGTTTTTATTTTTTTTCTCTATCAAAGGAAATTAATCTCTATGCACGCTTGGCAATTCTGTATAAGTTATAAACACATAAGTCGTAATGGCATTGAAATTGCTTTCCAAATATTTGTAGGTCCTTTGGGATGTATTCTAAAACGAACAACATAGGCTAGGTCTTCTTGGACTCATTTAAATGCAATTTTAACACTGATTTGCATGTGCTCATGACAATAAGTAATTGGAAATGTTTAAACAAAAAAGACAATAATTGAACGTAAATTAATCTTTAAGTGGTATGATTGCCTGACTTGCAGGCTAAGAGTTAGTTGCACTGACTGTAAAAGGCTGCCACATGTGAGTAATAATTACCTCCCTGAGGTCTACCGGATGATTTCATTGGTTAGTACATGGTTTATGTATTTAGCCACATCAGAGAAAATGGTAAGAACTTAAAGGTTTGTACCGCTACATATAGGGCTGTTTGATTGGTTACTAGAGGTCTATAACTCTTAGCATGCATAGCGTGGTACGGAAGGTGGTATACCCTAGTGGGTAAGAGTATAATTAACAAAGAAACCCCCCTAACACCCAAACACACACAATAAATTCATCCAAAGTGTATGCAAGCCGCACCAACCTGTCACACGCACTGTTAAGCAGTATGGTACTTGACAGGAACGTGTGGGATTATAATCCTGGAGACATTGGTTAAACACAGCATCATCAATTAGGTTAAGTTTATAAGTTTCATGATGTCATGTTTCATGTTGCTGCCGGAATTCAATTGGGTAAAAAAAGTGATTGGTGACAGTAATGGGTACGATGAAAAATTGTTATATTTGGGAACTTGGCTTGAACAGAGTATGATTATTTGCCACACAGACACCTCGCTTGTTCTGCTTGCTCGGTTCGGCCTCAGGACTCTCACACTCACATGTGCATGAGTATCTGTAGCAGGTGGTGGAACAACAAAACTTTGAGGCATCTTTGGACAAAGATATTTGACCCCAGAGGGTGTTCTGAATCAAGCCCACAGTGCATTGCAATGTGCTATACTGTACTGTACAAAACTTATGCCAGTACTAGGGAAAAGAAGATTTGTTCCAAAAGTTTAAGAACACAGGAATATATAATTCATGCTAAAAATTTCCCGAAGGACTAATGCTTGTGGGTGAAAATGGTAGAACTAGAAGTCAGGATTTTTATGTGGTAAGAATAGGATTTTTTGTGGGATAAGACCCTGCTGAAGGGTGAAATTCCAAAACTGGTGCATTGTGGGTGGACTCAATACACACTATGTACTTTGACCCCATGTATATTATCTCTTATTTTAAGCAACACTTTAACAGTGGACCACATTTGACACAAGGTTTAAGTAGGGACATGCAAAAAAGCTTAGGCCTGTAAACATCATAACGAGCCACTGCAGGAATATTGTGCATATATAGTCTGACAGGTCAGTTTTGTATGTTAACCCTAACCCGGGCCGGGTCGTTTTGCCGGCGACGGCCCAATGCAAAAGAAGGCAATCTATTTTTATTTTTAACGGCCAGATGCAACGAGAGCCAAAGTTGCGTTGCATTGCATCTCGGCCGTTTTTCGGACAAGGATCCGTCGAGTAAAGTCAATAAGGCCCAGATGCAAACAAAAAACATGCGTATTTTACCGGAAAGAACGCCCAGATGCAACGAAAAAAAAATCGCGCCATTTACCGGAAAGACGCCAGAGCACGAAAAAACGCGCCATTCCGGAAGACATTCCCAGATGCAACGAGAAACATCGCGTCGGAATGCCATAAAAACAGGGATAAATAAATAAATAAATAATGGATGGTACGCACATGATCTGCATGAAATTGTAGCTTATAGTTCGCCAGTCGTCTGTGGCGCATTACGTCCATCATAGGCGTGCGTGGGCTATTATACTACGTCATGCTCCGGTTACGTCATGAATAGTTTATGATAATTAAAAAATAGTTATCGAAATGGTGGCGCTATCCCATCGAACTCGACATTGTCTATGGGCATTTGTACAAGGTGTCACCCGCCTGATGAAAAGCCATGCGCCGTCTGCGGGCAACCGTCCGAAATGCAGTCAAAGGCATTGCACATTTCCTGGGAAGAGGCCCCAATTCACCGAGGAATCGCGTCATTTTTTCCTCGTAAAGCGGCCCAAATGCAACGAGAACATCGGTCATTTTCCGTAAAAGACGGCCCAATGAAACGAGGAAAAGAGCTTCATTACCGGTAAGACGGCCCCGCTGCAATGAGGGCCAATGAGAGACATTTTCGCGACAAAAAATAATTGATGACGGCCGAGATGCACGAGAAACATTTCGACCGGTACCACGTTTTCGTTGCGTTATCATTGCATGTCTCGGCTGCGGCTAGGGTTAATAAAGCATCCTCCTATGCTTAATCTCTTTGGAATCAATGAAAATCTAGGGCCCGTATTCTCAAACAATGTTTAACGTTATCACTGGTTAAATCGCCATTTAAGCGCCGCTAAAATAAACGCAATTCTCAAAGCCTGGTTAACCTTTAAACGCTGTTTAAATTTAGCCGAACATTGTTAACATGCCTAAACGTGTGTTAAACTTAGGGACTTGGTCCGGGGGTAGGTTAAGGCGTGTTTAACTTCACGTTTCATCAAATGCCTTATATTTTCAGCTCTATGTGATACTCGTGGTTAGACCAGTTACCTCCTTTATTTCGCTACCTTTCTTTTCCGAGGTCCTCAGTTCATGTTTCTGTCCATTTTCCTTGCAGTATTATTTTCATGCTCGTGTTTAGCAAGTTATAGTATGAATGATAGCAAATGCGGCACAAAGACATAAAACACGTTTTAAATCGGTCCAGGCTTTTTCTCATAATGCAACAAATTCTAAAAGCTCCTTGGCGTAAACCGAATTCTTGAAATGTACCGTGGGCTTATGCGTGCATTCACAACTACGGAAGGATGGTCTGCATTTAAATATTGTTCACGCACAGTAATGAATAGGCGAAGATAGTCATCAGTTCGGTGGCAGGATAGTTACGGGCGTAGAAACATACCGTGGTTAGCTAAAGGACTTGTTAAATATTTACCTGCGGTTTTTTGCAACAGTGCGTTAGCCTAACACAAGTAGGCTAACACCATTTATTTAAACATCGTTTGAGTATACGGCCTAGATTTAAAGAAACTCATATTGTCTGCCAATGAATTTATTAAAATTTACACGGATGTAGTTAGTGGAATAAATAATCCAAATCAGTGATCAAAAGTGATTGGCATTGATACTTTTGTTGGTCCCCCGCAACTTAGTGGCGAAGGGGGGACTATAGAAATGGTAGCCGTCGGTGTGTGTGTGTGTGTGGTGTGTGTCGTCCCACGCGATATCTTGGAATAAGAAGTGTGGAACTAGTTCCATCTTCGCAACATAATGTATCTCAAGTAGGCGTGGGTGGATACAAAGTGGGTCATGGGACGTGGGTCAAAGGTCAAATGTGGTTCAAAAATAGGGTCAAATATATGGGCAAAATTGGACTAAATCGCTATTAATAAACGGTGTAACACGATATCTTTTGATGGAGATATGGGTGTCACCATCTTCGCATCATAGATGTCGCCCAAGTAAGCTGCGGATGAGTTCGGAGGGCAGGGTCATGTGGCATTGGTCAAGGTCACATGGGTGTCCAAAAATATGCACAACATGGAGTTAAATTGCTATAAAAACTTATATTGTTCGTGGTAGGATGAGAAACTGGTGGGTGTGGTCAAAATTTCAGGGCGAAAATTTGACGGTCATGTCAAGGGGTCATCGAGGTCATCAAGGTCAATCACTTAAATGTGGTAGGAGGCTGAAAATTGGTGGGGTGGTCAACATTCAGTGCCGAAAATTTTGAACGGTCATTTCAAGGTCATCCGAGGTCATCCGAGTCAAATAAGTAACATTGTGGTAGGGGATGAAACTGGTGGGGGTGGTCCACATTCAGTACCAAAAATTTTGACGGAAGTTAAGGTCATCTGAGGCATCAAGGGTGGATCAAATACTTAAAATGTGGTAGGCGGTGTGAAAAGTGTGTGGGTTTGCTGGTCATTGCTCAAGGTCCTGGTGGGGTCAGTTCAGGTCAAATTCACTACTGGGTAGGAGGATGATGAACCGTGGTGGGTGTGGTCAACATTTCAGTGGTTGAAACTTTTGCAGTTTTCAAAGTCATACTTTGACATGTTGGTAGGTAATGCAACCTAGTGAAGTGGTCAACAAATTCAACATCAATGCCTAAACTTTTGAAGGTCATGTGGTGGTCATTCCAGGTTCAAATCACTAATATGTTGTAGGAGGTTGAAACTTGGATGCATGTGGTCAACAGTCAGTGCCAAAATTGAAGGTCATGTCAATGGAAGATCACAGTCGGGCAAGAACCACTTATTTCATCCAATCTTCCCTGATATTTAAAAAATTGTTGCTTCTTGTTCTTAGCTACTGCATGGGCGGGGGGGGGGGGGGGGGGGACCTTTGTGGTTCGGAACCGCCTTGTTTTATTGGGTGACATAACAATGAGCACTTTCACACAGCTGTGTGAGTTTTGGATTGTCATCCAAGAAGGACCTCTTTATTTTATGTATTTCTCTGAATCTCACTTGGCAACCTTTGATTTCATTGTATAGATTCAGGAACGATGTGGGTGACACCTGGTGTCGTCTAGCCATTCAGCTAACGATTAATGCAAGGCAGTTTCAAAAGCTACTTGTTCTCTTTTGGATGTCTCCCAGCTTGGTTGGGTTTGTTGTTTGTGTTGTTTGTTTATTTTGTGGGTTAGGGTCCCTTTGATAACCTTTGTTGTGCTCTTTGTTTTATGACGTTATTATCAGGAGCCTATCGCAAACCAAATTTGTACTAGTATTTTATCTGTATGACTTTTGTTCTATAGCAAGCCCACATTGAAAAATATTCCCACTTTGCCATTCAACCAAAATGAGCCCAATCGTTTTATAGCAGGGGGAAAGGTAATTAATAGTAAGTTAAATTTCTTCTTTATTTTCAGTCATGGAAATTGCAACAGATTCTGACTTTGGATGTGTTATCGAAATTCTTGGACCGTGATTACAACGCCTATATTATGAAATTGGGATTAAGGGAGCACAATTCAGAAAGCCGAAAGGAGTAGGGCTCCTAGGTAGAGCTACAGGCACGGGCGTGTTACATTGTGGCGGAACAGAAAATGGCAAGGAGGCAACAAAATTAGCCTATGGAAGCACTTCAAAGATGCAGGTACAGAAGTGCCGTAGATGCCTTAAAGGAAAAGTGGAACATGAATGGTTAATTCATTTTTTTAAATTTCAGCATGTCTAGAATTGAGGTTTGGTTGCACAAGGGCCAGTTAGGTAAATGTGTAGTTTAGAGATAGTTGGTAGAGGCACAGTAAGCAGGGGGAACCAGTGGTAGAGGCAATATTTGTATATTTTGGAGGACTTTTTTAAAATTTCCATTCCGTTCTTACCCCTCTTAAATTTCTTTATGAATTAATTCGATGGTATTACCCCTCTTAAATTTCGTGGTGAAAGTATTTCCTTTTGGTGGCTTGTTAGAATACTCTTCAAAATGGGTTCTATGATTAGATAAGAGTGCTTTCATTAAAGCATACTGTGTTAATTGGCAACTCCGAGTGTTAGCATATATCACGGCAGTTGAGTGCTCAAAAAAAAACAGTGTTGGCATTTCATGATTATGAGGAAATATGTTAAGCAACTTGCTGGAAACTGACCCAATCTGTTTCAACAAACACATCTATTCTTGCAGTAGACAAAAGCATCCATGCTATCCTCATTGGTAAATTGGCACAAAGAACGCCCGGAAAATGAAAAGTAACCACCCCAGACCCTGACCATACTTTGGCACCAATTTTCTTATTTTTGTACTTAAATTTTTAAATCGTGAATAGATTCCCCAAACTTCTAATCCAAATCAATTTACTTCTAGCAATGCATATATTGTATCAGTATATAAACAGCGGTTCTCATGCAGAGAAATACAGAACAAAACTCAGAGCACTTCAACCAGTCTATATGCAGACAGTCAAACGCAGTCAGAAAAACAGCACACAGTACACCAAGCCAATGCCCAATGCAAAGGTTAAAGCATAATTAGACCAAAAAGTTAAAAGTAAGCATATTTTTATGCAACAAAAAAGTAAAAAACAAGTTTCCAGAAGGACATGTCCATTTTGATTGGGAAGGCCCTTGTTAACCAAATTTTGTTTTATTTCATATAAACTGGCAGCTTGGTCAGCTTGTCTTGCAAAGGCTGATCTATACAACAGGGCCCAAAACTGCGGGTTTTGGTCTACCCTTTTGTTGAGGGGGTGGGGGTCGAAGACCTCCCAAATTGTCATCTGTGTCTGCCCCTATTTAAGCATGTGGCCTTGTGTGCAGCCACTGCGGCGATACCGGGACATCAGCACATTAATAGCCAATGAGGCTTCCTGAACGCTTTGTTTAGGTTGTTTCTGGATTCATTGTTGTTTTTACCCGTGCATGTTTTCGGAAGAGAGCAAAGACAGTGTGGTGAAAATTTTGCTCTACCTTTGCAAAAGAATAATTACTGTGATTCGAAATAAAGCCCCAATGACCTAAGTAAGTGCTCGCTCCTCATGAAAATGCTGAACATAATGGACCTAGTTTAATAAAAAATTTGATTGAGATCACTTAATTCTGCAAATAGGTGAACATGAAATGGATTCCACACTATCGGTCTTCAACAAATGTCGCATGCCCCATCAAAGGCCAACCAATTGGCAGTGTTGATTCCGTTCGTTTGGCAATTGGACATTAGTGTAAAATCACTTTCGCCCGTTCTTTATAAAACAATATGTTTTTATTTTGGGGTCAAGAACACAGGTTGGCCGGTATTCCCACCCTGGGAAATACGGGCAGTAATTTACCGGTATTTACCGGTTGTAAATACAACCAGGCATATTTTGGCCAAAACGGGAAAACTGGGACATACCGGGAGAATACTCAAAAGGAATTTTCAAAACTAAATTTTATTTAAAATAAACATATCATGAAAATCAACTAACAAACACCAGATAAGCAATTTTATGCAATAAAGACCTGGGGGAGGGGGTTGATTGGTTGTTTTCATTTTATCACTCTAACTAGCTATTGAAGACCTCAAGGGTTGGAGCTGTAGAGTTGCACATTTCAATTTAATCCATTATTTCTGTCAACAATTATTTAATACATCAAAATGGACTCTGTAAGTCTGACAGACCTGCTGCCAACGCCTTAAATCCAGAGGAGTTTCTTGAGCAAAAAGTTCCAAACCTCTTGAAACAGTCTTAGGTGGTCAAGAGGAGAGTCGCCTTGTGGAAAGAAAGCCTTCCTATCACAAAGGAACAGGATTTGGTATGAACCTTGTGAGCATCTCCGAACCTGGAGCTGACTCCCCCGGCTGACTCCTCATGGGCCTCAACAGATTGAGAACCAGGAATTGGACGATCTAAGGTTTCCTAGCAGAAGTAGGGCTATCTGGCGGAAGCGATCAGGACACGACTTGTGGTGTGGGAAACAGCACCACAGACAATGAACATACTTATGGTATGGCCCACGCTGGACCAACCAATGCACAAACTAGGACCTTGCGGAATTAGGAAGCAGGCAGACGTGTACCCATCTTCTGCTGATCATATTTGAGAACCACAGGTTTGGACACGATAAGAAGAACTAATGTTGTTAATTTGCTAAATAGCCACAGAGAGATAATAATCACTTTAATTGGCCACAGGTAAAGAAAGGAACTTTACCAGCAGGCAGTGTTGTGTACATGTATGCTAAAATCACAAGTACTGTAAGACTGCACAAGTAAGAACTGGCCGATGCAGAAATCTGCATGCAGGCTTTTTAATTCTATCATTCATTTCACCTATTAGTGTCACACCCAGGGTGCCTCATCTGATTATCTAATTATACTCGTTGATGGTTTTTATAATCAATTAGTGGAGTGGTTGAATTTGAATTTTAACTTTTCAAACATATCCAGATGATTCACAACATTTAGACGGTAAAATATAACTATTTGAGTAACCCCATGAGTTTCAAATTGTACTTACATCCTATTATTTCCCGGGTAATTCGACCAGTAATATTTCCCCCATTATTACCCGTAATTTCCCAGTATTTCCCGTATTCCCCAGTATTTCCCGGTATTTCCCGGTATTTCCCGGTTAGTTACCACTATTGCCCGCCCTAGTGGGAAATACTAGTATTTCCCGGGAAATTGCCAACCCTGCATGACAACAGAAATAGGTAAGGTATAAATGGAAAAAAAGGGGACAAATCAAAGCAACATGCAATGCAGTAACTGATGATATTTCTGATGGTGCTAAGTAGTTTAACAGGTGTAACGGGAATTTTGAGGCACCAAATATTGTGTCAAAAATAGTAGTTGCATAATAGGTTAGACACCCAATCATTTTCGTACTGTATTGGCTACAGAAAAACAAATGCCTTAAAAGGTGATTTTTTGATGTAACTTCTATTTCGGTAAAATATAGGCTGAATTCGTATTTGCTCTATTAAGAAATTAAGAAATTCACCAATGTTCTTTTGTACAAAGAAACATCTTCAGATTAATCCTTTCAGATGGGGATTTTTTTTTGATTGGAAGCTTTACATCAGGGGCTACTAAAAATCAGTACTTTTGATTTTTAGGGGACACCTGAATGTGAAATCTCTAGTGCACCTCCTTTAATATTCCAAGTGTCTTCAAAGATATTTGTCAAAAGGTTGTTTTTTCACCCCAAAAGTACATTCAAGAATCATTAAAGTGCACTGCGCACGTTATGAAATTTGTTAGTGCCATAATTTAATGAAATGTTATCAATATAGAAAGATTTGTGTCTTAAATGCCTGCACAACTACAGGCTGAATTCCAAAAAGAAAGTTACCCATTTCGTAATGGGTAGATAAAAAAAAATCTAAAAGGACTTTTCCGAAAGTAGTACACATATCATGGCAAAGAGCAATTTCTGAAGTTCTAATTTAAAAAAGAATTTGAAATTGCACATGCCAACCCCAAGTTGTACTCAGTTGAATAAAATATTACAATTTTCCTGACTGTACACATCTGGGTAACTTGCATAGTTTCTATTCACACCCAAATCAATAAGCATGAAACAAGACATTGGTTTGTAACTGTTATTGAAAAAAAATAAATTTTAGCAATTACACTCATCTCAAAAGAAACCATAAATCAAACGATTAATTAAGTTCACCTTTCTATATTCATTAAGAAGTGTAATATAAGTTTTCATCACAAACTCTTCTTGCAATACCTTTAAAGAAACACTGCAAAATCATGCGGATGAGTGGTTCCTATACACGTTATAAGAGAAGTCTGCCAGAGGAAACCGTGATAGAGGCTCGCGAGATTCAAAATTCGATATCATTTGAAATTGTCCAGCATTTAAAATTTTGCGCTTGAGGATGGCAGGATTTAGTATGAAATATGAAACTAAAACTTCATTGTGACAATGAAGGTTGCAAACCACTGGAGACCTTTCTTGTTCAGCATTATTGATTGGTTGTTTGTAATAGAAACTAATACAAGTTCCCCAGGTGTGTGCAGTCAGGAA
>JAMKCH010082481.1:0-16826 GCA_023653785.1 Ophioderma brevispina | reverse complement strand
CTTTCTGGTACGAGAGGAGTGAACGGGAGAGGAGGAACCATTTCTGAAAAGCAGACGACGGCAGACGCTTGACCTGACTGGTAGGAAGACGGAGATTGAACGGTTAAAGATGGTAGGACAATGGCCGGGGTGACTAGAGAAAGAAACGGTTGTTCTGCGAGAAAGGTAGAAGCGGTTACATCCGGAGAACAATGGTGACGGCCAAGGTAGCTCGACTGAAGACGGTTATAGAAGCACTTTAAAAAGAATAAACCACGGTAAACAGCCGGCATCAGTTAGGCAGACGGACAGGCTGACTGTAAACAAACTGTACTCCTGAACATAAACACCTCTGCATCGACAAACTCTAACTTCTCGGAGCCTGGAGGAAAAGCTCTGAATCGTGTTGAAAGAATATCTAACTCCACTATCGCCGTAGAAAGACTCATTTTCTTGTATAAACTAACTAATGGACCCGTCATTAAATGAACAGTAACATCGGCGGTTATTGCGGTTAATAGAACCGAGTTTAAAACCACGGGGAAGTGAAGCACGGTCGTAAAGTAGTTAAACAGACTCTAGAATAATCCATGACATCATAATTATTCTATAACATCATCACACAAGGCTTAAGCGAGCACCACGAAAAAAGCTCGGCTTTACGGGTACCTCCGGTACCGTTGTCCAATCTCTATCAACATAATAGGTCTAACAATGGCCGGATGGGCTTATTGCCTGCTACACGGTTGCTTAACTAAGACCTATAATCATATGCATCACCAGCGGATGCCCGTTGATAGCGGTTTATTAACTATTACTCTACGGAGATATGTGAGAGCCCGACTGCCTCACGTATTGAGAATCATCATCGGACCGAGGCCAAGTTTCTCAAAGTTGAATACATAAATTCGCAGCTGGATAACTCACGTGTAGATAGCCGTGAAGCCTTCGGTCTTACCGGTACCACCTGGGACAATAGCCAGGTTGGTACTTTTAATTTGTAGAGAGGCGGCACGTAGGACTATAACAACCGTTGATAATCTTCCAATTCCTATGAATGGAAGGAGGGGAGAGATTAGCAGTCGAAAGGATTCACTTATCCACTCTGATTAACATCAATCATAGGCCTTTATCTTCTATTTTTCATAAGGAAGATAGTGTGGCTGGGCCGAACTTGCCCTATAAACGTTATGTTACGCCACTGCAACCACAGGTAGTAGTATCGCTGGAGACTATAATCAAAGGTAAATCTGATTGGTGGGATTGGTAGAAATATTTTGGTAGAGTTCGCTGGTCGCTGACCCGGAGGGAGCTGCCCTGGACGGAGAGGAAATGTGTAGCTTGGCCTTAAATCATATTGTCTTTCTCTACATATACACATCCAATTCGTACAAATACTTCTGGATTTCCAATTCTGTCCATCCTAGTTATATATATCCAGGTCATTCTCTTGAACAATAATCAGCACTTCACACACAGTTCCTGAGGGTTCTTGTCTTGTCTTCGAAGGAACTCTTAACATCAAAACCTCTGCGGATGGGCAAACGGTAGAAAAACTCTTTTCTTCTGCAACATCAAAAGTAGACGAACATGCACGGATTTATTACAAGTAAATTAAAAAAACCCGTGCCCGAGAACCTGGATATCCAAATGTAGAATAGGATAAGGCCAAGGAGACAAGACGGACGAGACAAGACAGACGCAAGGCACCCCCCCTGAAATCTTTGAGAAGAAATTAGAGTTCATCGGCCACGAGCTGGAAATACACTGAGAAAAACGATGACAATGGTTGACATGGTTGCACCGTGAGGCTATAACAAGGGCGAAAGAGAAAAAATAATTAATGCAAGGGAAGCCAAGCCGACACAGACAGGGACATGTCCCAAATGCCTTGGCGGTCAAATTGTGGACTTACAAAGGGGGGAGCTAAACCTGGCCAAGGATAAGCCCACTTAACACCCCGTAGTTAAAAAACAGCGACCGCGAAAAACGGCCTGAGGCTCGCGGGGCCACCATGTGAAGGGATCATCATACTACTTATATCAACCTCTTCCGAATTCTGATCTTCTGAACTTCCGAATTCAGAACTTCCGAATTCTGATCATCCGAAATCCAATCTTGAAAAAATCTTCACAAACATCATCAGCACGTCATCCCACCCAAAGCTCCGATAACAGTAGTTTACAAACATCCTCCAATGCGCTAATTATTGCTTCCAATAAATAGGCGAAATGGGGAAAAAATTATGTATAAATATCCCAATAAATTCACATGGTGCCCCGAACTGAGACACAAAAAAGAGCAAAGGATCAGGGATGCCAGTGGCGAGAGTGATGGGTACCGATGCTAGCTGGGACTGCTAACGAGGTCAATGGGCGCCCCGGAAATTTTTACTTTGCATAAGGGGTGTCTGATGGCTTTTTTTGGGCACAAAAAATGCACTAGTTGGATCATTTTCGAATGTATAAAAATGGACAAAATAGAACCGAGTGGTTTCATAGAAAGACGGAATTTTATTACCTTAACAATGAATTGAAACCACCTAGTCTGACCGTTGCTAATTTAAAAAATCCGCTAAACGTGTTTATGGCGATGCGACCACCAGGGGAGGGCTTTGCGTCATACAATCCATAGGAAATATCATTAATGAAAGCATCATTCGTGAAGTGTATGACGCTACTGTGCTCCGTACCGCATAACACAAATACATCCCATACACAGCTCGAATATCAAATAGCACATGGTCATCCCAAACTGTTTTTAATCGTTTTCATTTTTCGTATAATTCGCGTTTTCCTATGAAACCACTCATATGTGTTCAATATGTTTTTATAAGCAGATATTGTTCAGTGCTCTTGATACAAGTTCTCCTTTAAACTATCATATGTTATATATAATTTTTCAATAAGGTCCAAGAATCAAACCACCCGGAAAACCTAGTGCACCGATGCATTACCGTGCATGTAGGCGTGTAGGCCTATGTAACCGCATGTTCCACGGACATATAATGCTGACAATGAACATGCGGCTGGATGCATGGCAAGGTACGGTACAGGCATGAATTGTCATAAATAGGCAGTTTTGCAAGTTTTTTCATGTAGACTTAATCCAGGCTGGCCCGAAACGCGTGAAAATTATTACCATTCATGGTGATTTGCCTGACAGCGGTATAATAGTTGGCCGTGACCATCGTACCTACCCACCCAAAGCCGTTGAACTAGGTGGTCCCATTGGTTCGAAGTTGGCCTTTTCTATTCGGGTACGTACGCATACCAGAATTTATTGGCCAGCTTGGACCCCTTACGCGTTTAGTGTCCCTTGCTGTGGATCTAGACAGACTCACATTCGATGGTAGTAATAGCAAGTTAAAAGTGCATTTCGTGATCCTCTAGTTGGATCTATTTCTCGGACTTTCACAAACGCAATCGCTCTCATCTTACGCAGTTTGTTCACCCAATGCTTTGACCAATTTGCATAGCATTGGTTAATATTGCTAATGAATTTATCCAGTCATGATCCCTGCCAGTTCACGCACCTTCACGCTGGCCTATGTCGATTCTGTTACAGAATTAAACTCCCCTCATTTTTGTTTATTATGATTCACTAGATAATATCCCAAGACAACAGCTTATTTCCCAAATTTCAGTTGATTCTGACGCTGCATTTTTATGTTTGCGGAAAAGTTTGCATCCACTGACCGTGTAATGTCTTAACGTTTACGGAGAGAAAATACCAATTCCGAATTTCTTCAAGAAGAGTAGATCGAATTTACACGCAGGTTTGGGTCCCAGTACATACTTAGACCAATTGCAGAGTGGACCAGCGGTTTAGATGATATAATATCGCAACTTTTGTAGGTAAGTCGGGGAGAGCTATGTAGATCACCAAAGCTGTATTCTCAACCATGTTCATCTGACATTTGAGGACATGTCAGTAACCATGTTGATAAACCCCCTTGGCCTAGACTAGTCCTGATGATCATGGACCAGATAGTCTTAACTTTTATGGCTGCTGTTATCATGGACTATCTGTCATGAGCGTGTGTGTAGTGAAAGTGCCATTTAAGCAACATAGCAACATTTTTGAAGAGCGCCCCAATTTTCAAAAATTTGATGTTTTTGCACAGCTTACGTTGGTAATTGTCAGGAAAAACTATACCTGGCGAACGAGAATGCTAAAAAGCGATATTATCCCAAAATAAGCGATTTTGTAATTAGAATTATGGGATCCCAGATTGGACTTATAAAACAGCAGAGAAGAAATGCTACGTTTTATGTCCGTCCATGATAGGGCTGGTATCGACAAAGCTGTTGTCGACAAGGTTGGCGACAATGCACGTCTCCTGGATGGCGACACATGGAAAATTGCGACAACAATATATTCATGGAGGAGCCTTATAACTTTTGTAACCAAGCCTATTCCAGCAATCAAATAATTAAGTCAACTGCATATTGGACTGTATGGAATCTGGCTTTAAACATTACTTTTACTCACCCCCAGGAACCTGTATCAATAAGGAATTATAGCAAATCTGTGAAAATAGTTTGTCGTATATATATCATTAATTAATAATAGCCCAATGACCCCCGAAGTTGGCCCACTTTTGCCGTAGAGATGGTTAAACTAAGGTTCAACCAAACTCAATGGGGCCGGCTAGCCAAGTGTGGAGTGAAAGGTCAAAGTTAGGGTAATTTGTTTTCCATACAAGGTCAATCTAAACCGTGTGTTGCTATGAAGTATAATAAAAACAAAATGAGAATTGGCATTCAAAAGATTGATTGTCGACAATTGTCGCCATCGGGTTTTATGATTTACCAACATGTCGACAAAGAAAACACCAAACCGAACCAGCTCTAGTCCATGATGAATGAAATAGTGCCACCTCGAGACAATAGCCTCTAACTTGGCTTTCCTGCTGAAACGTATTAAAAACAACTACTGGATGAGCGTAGACACGTACCTGGCGATATTTCCCGGCTATTCACATTCCACAGGGTTTATTATGATCGGGGATCCCGAGTAATAATTATTTAGTACAACATTCCTCGTTTGTGGAAACCATAGACATTTTCGAGCCATTACCCTTCACAGATTTAGTTTACTAGCCACTTACCAATTGCATCGTGTAAAAATCTATATTTTTTGAAAAAATTGGGGGCGCGATTCAAAAATGTGCTTTAAATTGCTTTTAAGCCAAGGAAACACAGACAGTGGCCTCTAAAGGACACTATCAGTGATTGGCTAAATCAGCAAAATCGAAAAAAAAAAATCATCAAAAATCAGATTTTTGCATGATGTATAAACACAGATAATCTAAGGGACAGATTGGACACTCCCCCTATTTGTGTAACGGAAGTGGATGTTCAAGGGGAAGGGCGCTCCAAGCGTCAGTGGTAGGTACACGAAAACATCTCGTATAGCATAAGTGCAGAAGCAATGGCGCGTAGATCGAAAGTCTAGTGTTCAGCTGTTAAGCTCAATAACCCCCCAAAATCGACAAAATTTCATTTCTTTCGATTCCCAAGAAAAATTAGTTAATTTGCTTTAACAAGAAAATGTTTTGTGAGTAAAGTGAGTGCACAGTGTTAGTGTAGACTGGTCGATGCACTGTATGCACCGTTTGTCTCAGTGACGGTCCAAACTTCTAGACTCATAGGTGATGTTGGAGGTGATGGTTGACCAACGAAAAGTAAGAGTAAGATTCATTTTTCCATAAAATACAATGGGACAAATCTAACATGTGTGTGAGGTTGATGATTGATTGAATTATTTGTTGTTGACTGCAAATGCCATAGGGCAAAATGGAAATCGGGAAGCTCTTTAGGATTTTTTTTTAACTTGAGAAATCCTTGTTGTTCAATGGGGGAGGAGGGGAATGGAACGAGTTCCATATGCCCCCCCCTCCCTTTTTTTTTTTTTTTTTAAAAAAAGTGTAATAACGCAAAATACCATTGCCTTGAAATCTAACGTGTCTCCCGTGTACATGGTATATCTGGAATGAAATCGATGGATTTATAAGGGGTCACAATGTGGTTGGGACTTTGAAAAGTGAACTTGGCCCCCGAACTCCTATTCCAAAATAAAGGAGTGAAATCATGTTTTGTAGATTGAAAGAAAAAAGAAAATATCTTCATGACATCCTTGGCGGGAATTAAAGAATTTATTAAAAATCAATTTGATAATAAGTGGTGGTAAGCCTATGGAAAAAACTAAATTCTCTTTTTTCCCCAAATTCCGACCAAACAAAAGGGGCAATATTCCATTTTTTGCTCTATTATTGATTAAAAGGGAAATGTGGAGAATCGTCACAAGAAAGTACGTCTCTTTAGGATAAGGATGTTCAAAAGGAAGGGGGGTTTTGCAAAGGGACCATGGGTGGGGTCCATTGGGCCTATTCCATAAAAAAATGCCCCCCCCCCCGAGGGCGCGGAATTCCAGACCGTTTTCTCCTTTGGAAAGCTGGAACCAGAATTTAATGTTACTATGGGGTTGGGAATTCCGCCATGATTTTAGTAAGATGGTGACGGAATTCCAGTGGTTTTACGATTTTCAGAGGCAAATTCCGGAAAAAAATCAAGTATTTGACAAACACTTATATTCCTAAACCTTAATCCTTCTGGGGAAATTCCAAGTTTTTTAATTTTGTAGTCTAGGAATTCTGGAATTTACGGAAAGGTAGTGTCTGATTCTGGTAATTTACGGAAGGTAGCTCTATGGAATTCCCAACGACAATTAATGGCCCCCCACCACCCAGGATAGCCGGAATTCCAGATATTTTGTGAAACAAAAAATTTCCCTCTTAGGGGGACATTTTTTTCGGGGAAATAGGCCCATCTTTCCTTTAAAAAAAATCCAGGTTCGAAATCCCACACTCGAATAAATCCTTGATACTAGTCTACAGGAGTCAGACTTCAGTTCGAGCCTAATTTAATGTCATATTTAAATAATCTTTATTATCACAAAGGTATTGAAAAGAAAGAATATTTTTAAATAAGCTCAGTGGTAAAAAAGGCACTAAATTCTATATATTTTAAGCCACTTTACACTAAAAACTGGAAAAACACTACAATTTAGTATTGTCCCCGTTAGGGGTTGTGATTTTAACATTCAAGATTTAAGTTTAAAATTTTGAAAAAAAAATTACAATTTAAAATATATGCTATTATTTTTATCTTTCATCTATAGATAAAGTGATATCATTTGGCAAAGAGTTGGGTCATAGCTGCCATTGGTTACCCAATAACGTCGACCCAATAGTGCTTTGTTAAAAAAAGGAAAGAAAAAGAATGGGGTACTCAAAAGTTCGTACAAGACAATGCCATGTATGTGCTGCGTTCATTCCCAAACAAGGGCTCTTATTGCATGGTGGCTGAATAAATGTAGAAAATGCCAAACTTGGGATATAGGGCATTTCACCCTAATATTATTTAAATGTTAAGTTTAGCAAAACACCTTTTTTATTTCATTTTTTCCACTCGGTCTTCAACAATTTACATGCAAGATTTGTTCAAAATCTAGGCTCCTCTTGTTATCATTTGTATAGTTTTATACCGTGGCAGCCGCGTGTCTGCTAGTTTACCTACTGGACTCATGTCGGCGCTATTCCCAACATGTAGTGATTTTGATGGCGTAGCAGCGTTACATGTTCACCGGTTGTATTTTAGGCGGAGTTGCCGATCTTGGTTAGATAGATTATCTTTGGATATAAACAAGTACAGGTTATCCTCTAAAAATACCCTGCAAATGATAAGACCAGAAGAAAACATAATAAGGACAGAATCGGAGATTTTAGTCAATACTGTCAGTTCGGGACCACTCACAATTCACGTAATGAAGGGAGAATCGTTATCTGGAACACTGCCGTTTTTCTTCATTTCTGTCAATTCTACAGCTGGAAAAAGTTACTAGGAGCAATTTACAGACTTTTTCCTTCACTTTGAAGCTAGTCCTGCAAATATCAAATAGTTTTCAATCCTGATATTTTTGATAAAAAAAAGTTTGTCTTAAACTTACAGCTGCAAAATGGCTAAAGATTCATTATTTGAAATAAACGTTATGTAGGCATTCTTGAGTCTCTGTAGTTCTGCTGAGCATAAACTTTTGTGTCTTTCATTCATCTTTTAAACATTTGGACATTATCGTCGGTTTATCAGCTAACGTAAAGGTTATTCCGCTTTACATGGACTGGTATCAACAATAAAGCAAATGCAAATTTAAAGTATCTGACATTGTCAAGATTTTTCAACTTACCTCACACGGATCTTATAATACCTACAGAAACAGAAATCCACACGTGGTGGTTGACCAACAACGAACACGTGTCAACCTTTGACCCATCAAACTCCGAAACTGGCAACAACTCACTCATGACAGTTTTAGGGAAGAGTGGTAAATGATTCATGTTGAACATCATCCAATTAGTACTTTCTTCGCCGTGTGGATGAAAAAAAATGTGTGGATTCTTGTTCTGTGTATGTAAGATGCTACAGAGTCCTGTGTTGAGGTAAGTTTGAAAAATCTTGACGATGTCAGAGGACTTTAAATTTGCATTTGCTATTGTGTACCATAACCTTTACGTTAGCTGATAATACGATAATGTCCAAATGTTAAAAGCTAAGAAAGACAAAAGGTTATGCTAGCAGAACTAGGAGTCTCTGCATATTGCTGATACCAATTTTTCCAGATTAAATTCCATTAGGAAATTTTCAGGTAATTACCCGTTGGGTCTACATTGGGCTGCCAAATTTGCAGCCTGTGTACATGTTGACATGAACTTTTTGGGAAAAAAATTTTTGGGAACAAATTGTAGCAGCGGTTACAAATTGGTAAGTAAGACAAGTATCTACAGACCTCTAGAGTCGAATCTCGATGCTATGTATGTCAAAAGAAAATTATTTTTCTAATTATTAGGAAAATGTAGCATGGCAAGTGACGATTAAAATATCTTACAAACTATTTACAAGTACTTTACACGCGCATTTGCAAATGGAATTAGCATGCACATTAAAATTTGAAACTGAAACTTTTGTGATGCTGCTTGTATCGCAATACCAGGCTGACATGCTGAACCAGCCAAAAACCAAGTTATTGATTTGAAGTTCAACTTCAAGTTACAAAATAAGTTGATATTACATTATAATGGAGTACAAAAATTACCTTCGAAGTGTCGCGGGAACGACCCCTTTGCTGACAAGATGTTCAACTTGTTCTGCCGACAGTGTTTCTTTTGGGTGCGGCCTTCATTCAATGAATGACCATGACCACGTCAATTTGGGCCATTTTGGTTAGTTCCATGCAGTAACATTGACGTTGTCGGTGGAGGGGATGATTGGTCCCTGGAATACGTTCCAGACGGTGCCCATCACGTTTCCACAAATCAAGAACAAGTGAATGAAAACCGACAAGGCGGTAAAGGCAGCACACCTCTCATGTTTGCCAGAAGAGAGAAGAGATTATCCGATAAATTCGTCCCTAATCGATCGTGACAAGCATGTAATGACTTGAGTGCCTTGTAATTGTTTGGCGACTTCCCGTGAGCTTGTGCTATATGCGGTTGTGCTAGGTTATAAATTTTGGTTGCTTAAAAGTAAAAAAAATTTGAGAGGTAACAGGTCTAAAATATGAATATAAAAGTTTTAAAGAACAATGGTAAAATAACTGAAGAAATCTTAGTCAGTGTACTCCTAGTGCCAATGTAAGACTGTTTGTGTACATTACACGCGACCAGCGGCATTCCTTGTAACGATACAGATAACGGTACGTGATCAATCAAGACATGCACATAGGGGGGGCACCACTTAAAAGACATGTCAGTGATTTGAAAAAATATTGAAATTTGCAGGATGCTTCAAAGTGAAGGATAAGGTGTAAGAATAGCATTCTCATTAAGGTACTTTTCCAACTGAAGAAATTGACAGAAAAGGAAAAGAAGAAAACGGCGGTGTTCGAAGATACGATTCCCATTCAATTACGTGTTGCTAGTAAGTGTCCGAACGGACAGTTTAAGTATTACTTAATTTTCCGATTTTGTCCTTATTAGGTTGCTCTTGGTCTATCATTTGAGGGTATGTTGGATTACCGGCACTTGATAAATCATGCAAAAATTGATTTTTGATGATTTTTTTTCGATTTTCGATTTAGCAAATCGCGGATAGTGTCTTAATCGTTTTAATCTTCTATTAATCTCTTCAGCGATACGGTAGGTAGTAATCTCAAATTGTGGTATCACTTTTTCAATAGGTGGCCCAATTTTAAGTTTACACAGGGGTTCAAACTTTTTAAAATGCCCCATTATTTTTATGTCTGCCAATATTGCCCATCTAATTATAAGGGATTCAAAAATGTATAGTTGTACCACCGTCGATTCATTGGTTTTGGAGTTATAAGGTAAAATGCTAAAATGGTTATAAAAAACAAGGTCAATACATTGTACAGGGTCAACATTAAACGTTAATCTGATTATATTTTAAATACTTGAAGTTATTGCCGTGAGGTAAGAGGATCCTAAAAGGTATAGTTTGTACTATGTTAAATGCTTTCCTACGGAGATAAGGGTCAAAGCGAAGGCAAACACCAATGGGGTGGTATGTTGACCTATGACCTAGCTATTTTGTCCCATAATGGTAAAATGCATTGCAGATGGTACAAACTATTCCGATTTGACTCATTAAGCGGATGAACAACTTCTATCCCCCCATTTCAACAAAATGGAGCAACTTCCGATTTGACCCCTGTTATACAAATAGAATGACTTTTTTTACCATTTTGCCATTTTTTACCCTATACTCCAAAACCAGTTTTGTCATTAGATGGTTAACAAAAATACATTTTGAATCCTCATGACTAGATGGATCGGGCACATTAAAAGAATTTCCCAAATTCAAATTTTAAAATTTAAAAGTTTGAACCCCTGTGTAAATTAAATTGGCCCTATTGAAAAAGTGATACCACAATTTGAGAGTACTACCTACCTAGCATATGTAGAGGGTCCATATAACTACCAAAGGTGTCAAACCTTTTTGTAGTGGGATTGTAAACGAAACTCTGAAAAAACCCCTAGATATTCTGCTGCTCCTATATAGCATCATTAGCCCAATCAGCGCGCTTTTGAGTAAACAGAACGATTTTTATAATTAAAGGTGGAACGAGAGGATTTCACAGTATCATGGTTGTCCCAAAAAAATCGAAAGTACTGCTTTTTTGCCCTGTGTAAAGCTCCATCAAATATAACCCCATCTGAAAGGATTATATAAAGCCGGAGAAGTGGTCTTTGCATGTACAAAACATTGTGAAATTACCTAATTTCGGTTTAATGGATATAGGAGCAAATACGACAATTCAGCCTTATGTTGTACATTGAAATATAAGCAATCAGAAGTCCACCTTTTTCCGGCTTTTAAGACATTTCTGTAAGCCAAAATACAAGGTAAGAAATCTATTGAGTGTCTCGTCTTGTGAAATTTCTATTGGACACAAGATTCAGCGACGACGCGGAAATGGGTTTCGTTTAAAACAAGAAAACACACGCGAAGGGAGTTGATTCACGGCATGCACCTTGTTTGCACGTCTGTGACCTTTGTGGTTTTAATTATCAACGAGTATGTGCCCATTATTATTCATGTAATAGTCGGTTATGTCAAGTATGGTCAGGTGTAGTTCTGGTGGTTGGAATTTTGGGATTAACACGCTCGGTCTGCCAATTCTAAATTAGCATTTTGGTGATCTGCTTATAAAATGTTGGAGGTAAGCAGTTAACAATTAAGAAGCAAACAATAACCAAATCAAAAGTTCTTCTACTTCGTTTAAAAAAAAAGAGTTAAAACTATATAAAAATGCAGGGCCGTACGTGCAGATCTTATTTTTTTGTTGGGGGGGGGGGGGGCGGGGGACTTCGAAAAAGTGGACTTTTTGGTTAAAAGGGACATACCCCCTAAATTGTCCCTTTTTTTGACTTTTGACATCTCATCACAAAAACGTGGACTTTCTTTTCGAATATTTCATTTTTCAAAAAACTCAAAAAATAAAAAAAATCAGCAAAGTGGACCTTTTTACCCTTTGGGTGTATTTTTTTGGATGGGGGTGTGCGAACCGAACCAAGGATGATTCCAGGGGGGGTGTGGTTTAAAATTAACACAAAGTATTGGTCAATTTGGCACTGGCAGTAGTGAAAAAATATTAGACACCGACCTTTTGGTTGTGTAAAATTAACACTTATCACTGTCATATCAGAATTGTAACACCAAAATATGTGTTAATTTAATACCGAAATGGTTAAATCTAAACACAGTGGGGTGCGTCCCCTATTGATGCCAGTGGTGTAAATTAAACAACCCCATGGTGTGTTAAAGTTAACATCTCCCGTTTTTGCAAGGGTATAAGGCAAATTTAGTCATGATCAAGCTGTCATTCCAGTAGTTTTCTGCAAAAGTTACATTTTTATAAAAAATACGAAATATTAAAAAAAAAAAAAAAAAAAAAAAACTGGGTGTTAATTTTAACACCCCCCTTATGGAATCAATAGGGGACTGCACCCACTGATGGTGTTAAATTTTAACACCCCTAGTTTTTGCAGTGCAGGCCAGTATTTAACAGGGATTTTTTATTTAGGGGAGGGGCGATATTTTTTTTCAAACAGGGGGAATTTTATACCAAATTCACCCCCCACGACTTGTTGCAATCAACAGAAATTCATTTGGGGTGCAACAAAGTCGTATCTAAATACTTTAATTAGCCTAATTAGCCTTATGTACATTATGCGTATTTAATTTACTATTGTTAAAATAATTAAGTATGAGCGTAATAGAGTGGAAGGAGGTCGCAAACTACCTGTTTTGATATATTATTAAGTTTTTTGGCCAAATTAGAGTAAATGTGGTGTAAAAAAATTATAAAATTGCACTTTTGCCAAAAAAAATTGAGAAATTTGTGATTTACCCACCCTTTTTAAAACAATAGCTTTAAAAACAATTAAAACGCGTATTACATAACTATTTTTCCGTGGTCAACAAAGCCGTATCTACCACGGGGGGGGGGGGCAATTGTATTGCAAAGGGGGAATGATGCGGCGTGAAATTAGACGTACAAAAAAAAAAAACAAAAAAATGCCACCCCTAAAAGCGTATTTCCATCACCGACTCTAAACATACCCTTATAAAGAAAAAAATATTTGTGTCTGTTTTTTGCTACACTAAAAGGAGTATTTGTTTAGTTGCTGCTACCATAAGCAATGCATGTGTCGTTAATATACCCTTTATATTTGCTTTGCTTTAACAATATTTTTGCTCTTTTGATATATGCTTAACTTGAGTATAATACCCTAAAACTCGTAGAGACCCTTTTTTCCACATTTGCGGTTTGTGACACCCTATAAAATGTACGCACGACATCGCCTGTTGAAAACAAGAGACCTTTTACGCGTTTTGTTGTTCAAGCATAATATCCATTTGAATACAGTGCCCCCCCCCCCCCCCCGGTGATCTACCAGTTACGGACTTTGTTGCAACAGTCACTTGCACAGCAACAGAATTCAATTTTTGAGTGCAACAACGTCGTATCTACACATAAATTTTAGGCCTCATTTAGCCTAAATAAACTCTGTAATACATTGAGACTGCATGTCACTGATATGTATATCAGGTTATGCGCATGACCCTCCTTTTCATAATATAAAACTCAATTTCGCCAAATGTCAGTTTCGACTTAGTTGCAATAATCATGACGAAAACGATACTTACAGAATGCTGCTCGGTAGGCTTGAGAATAATGTGACAAAAACGGGTCAACTGTACACGGCGGGGAACGAGTCTTTGAGAAGGGGCATTAAATCCACATTTGCCTTCATGAGAACTGGCATATCTTTCCACACGGAGGGACCACTCGGGGTGATGACGGGACATAGCATTAGCTTATGTGTCATGCGGGGGTTATTTGTTGCTGACACAGCTCAGCTATCACTGATAGACTGAGCACATAGGCCTACTGTGATAGACTGATTTCCAAGGCCAGTGACAAGTCATGGGTATTTAACCTGGCAAGAAGTATCTTGATCTGTAGTGGGATGTAAACGAACTCCATAAATAAGGACCCTATGAGATTCTGCTGCTCCTCTTCTTAGCCCTCATTAGCCCCAAACAGCGCGCTTTTGAGTAAACAAACGATTTTATAATTAAAGGTGAACGAGAAGATTTCACATATCAGGTGTCCTAAAAAAATCGAAAGTACTGATTTTTGCCCTGATGTAAAGCTTTCCATCAAATATACCCCATCTGAAAGGATTATAAAGCTGAGAAGTGTTTTTTGCATGGTACAAACATTGTGGAAATTACTAATTTCGTATACTGGTATAGGAGAAAATCGAAATTCAGCCTATGTTTACATTGCACTAAAGCAAATCAGAATAACCCTTTCTCGCTTTTTAACGACATTTCTGTAGCCAAATACAAGGTAGAAATCTAGTGAGTGTCTAGTCTATTGAAATAACTATTATGACACAAGATTAGAGACGAGACGGAAATGGCGTGTAAAACAATAAACACACGCGGGAGTGATTTCCACGGCATGCCCCTTGTTTGACGTCGGTGACCTTGTGTTTTAATATCAACGAGTATGTGCCCATTATATTCATGTTAATAGTCGGTGTCAATCTTGTCAGTGTTAGTTTCTGGAGTTGATTTTGGATTGAACACCGCTCGGTCTGCACAATTCTAATTATGCCTTTGGTGATCTGCGTATAAAATGTTGGAGGTAAGCGTTAACATAGAAGCAAACAATAACCAAATCAAAAGTTTTTACTTTAAAAAAAAAAGAGTTAACCAAATATATAAAAATGCAGGGCCCGTACGCAGGATTTATTTTTTTGTTGGGGGGGGGGGGTGCGGACTTAGAAAAGTGGAATTTTTTTGGTAAAAAATGGACCATAACCCCTAAGATTGTCCCTTTTTTGACTTTTTGAATATCTCCCACCAAAACTGTGGAACTTGCTTTTCGAAATTCTCAAAATTTGGCTCTTTTTATCAAAAAATTCAGCAAAAAGTGGACCTTTTTCCCCTTTGGTGGTATTTTTTTGGGGGGTGTGCGACCGCACCCGGATTGATTCCAGGGGTGTGTTAAATTAAAAAGTATTGTCAATTTGGCACTGGCATATTAAAAAATATAGCACCGACTTAGAGGTGTAAAATAAACACGTATCATGTTGATCATAATTGTAACACAAAATATGTGTTAATATAACAGGAAAGGGTTGTAAATCTAAAACCAGGGGGGCGGTCCCCTATTGATTCAAGGGTGTTAAAATTAACCCATGGTGTTAAAGTAACTACTACCGGTTTTTGAAGGTATAAGGCAAATTGCATATCACGATGTCATTCCAGTAGTTTTCTGCAAATTTCATTTTCAAGTACTGCGAACACACTGCAAAAAACGGGGTCTTTAAAACACCAGCGGTGTTAATTTTAACACCCTTCTGGAATAAATAGGGGACTGCACCCACTGCTGGTGTTAACATTTTAACCAACCCGTTTTTGCCTCTGCAGGACCTATTTAACCAGGATTTTTTATTTTTAGGGGAGGGGCGATTTTTGGTTTCAAAAAGGGGGATTTCTACCAAATTCACCCCCCACGACTTGCTTGCAATCAACAGAAATCATTGTGGTGCAACAAAGTCGTAACTAAACTTAATTGGGCCTATTAGCCTTATGTTAAAATCTGCGTATGAAGTTACTCTTGTAAAATAATTAGTATTGAGCGTAATATGAGTGGAAGGAGGTCGCAATAAATTTTTTGATATATTTAAGTTTTTGGCAAAATTAGCATAAATTTGTAAAAAGTAAATTAAAATGCACTTTGCCAAAAAAATTGGAAATGTGTTATTTACACCCCTTACAACAATAGCTTTACAAACAATAAAACGGCATATCTACGTAACGATTTTTTTCCCGTGGCACAAGCCTATCCTACCACCAGGGGGGTGGGGGCACTTGTATTCAAAGGTGGATATGGATGCGTGAACATAGAGTACAAAATGACACCCTGTAAAAGAGTATTTCCATCACGACTAAAACATACCCTATAAAGTATTTTTGTCTGTTTTTGCTACACTAAAGGAGTTTTTGTTAGTTTGCTTACCATAAGCAATGATGTGTGTTAAATACCCTTTATTATTTGATTTGCTTTACAATATTTTGATCTTTTTCGATATGCTTAACTTGAGTATTACATAACCTAACACGTGAGACCCTTTTTTCCACATTTGCTGGTTTTTGACCACCAATAATCAAGTACGCACGTACCTCGCCTGTTGAAAAAAGAGACCCTTTACGCGTTTGTTGTTCACGCATAATATACACTTTGAATACAAGTGCCCCCCCCCCCCAAGGATCTACCCGTTACGACTTTGTTGCACAGTCACTTGCACTCAAACAGAAATTTCAATTTTTGAGTGCAAACAAAAGTCCGTATTCTACACATAAATAGGCACTATTAGCCTCAGTAAACTCTGGAATAATTGAGACTGCATGTCACTTGATATGTATTCATTATTCGCAATGACCTCCTTTTTCATAAGATATAAAAACTCAATTCGCCAAAATGTCAGTTCGACTGTTGCACTCACATGACGAAAAACGATACTACCGCTGCTCTCGTACGGCTGAGATAATGTGACAAATGGTCAACTGTAACACGGCGGGTAACGAGTCATTTGAGAGAAGGGGCATAATCACATTTCGCCTTCCATGGGGGGGAACTGCATAATCTTTCCACACGGAGGACCATCGGGGTGATTGACGGAAGAGATTAGGGTTAATAGGGGGAGTTATTTGATTTGCCTGCACAGCTCAGCTATCCCTGAT
>JAMKCH010082480.1:0-14186 GCA_023653785.1 Ophioderma brevispina | reverse complement strand
ATTTGTTACGGACAACGAGCCCCCGCCCCCAATGTCCTGTTACGAGACGTACTCAGGTTCAGAAAGTAACTCCCGTGGGTAATAAAACAAAAATTACAATGACCGTTTTGTAAGAATCTTGACTTGACCAAGATGTAAATTCAAAGTAATGATTTTAATAACATAAATTAAATCATACCAATATTAACAATGCACAAAATTATTCAAAAAACATGTTTTATAAAATCATATGAAACTGAGCCTGATTTCTTTCCATTTGAATGAAATATGCATTTTCCTTCTTAGAAGTGAAATGCCCCAAAATTACCATTGATAGCCACCCCTTAAAAGAGAGAATGGACTCGACCAGTGACCCCCAGAGTCACACCATGTGACCATGACTCTTCCCCAATTACGTTTTGGCCCTAGCCCACACGGACGCACAACTTCCCATATCAGGCTGTGGGGCGGGCCTGGAGCGGAAGAGTCAACATTGGAAAGGAATCAGGCTTCAGTTATAGGATTTATAAAACATAATGTGTTTTTGAATAAATCATTATATGAACTGATTTCCTTACACCTGATTGACTGAAAAATATGCATTAACCACGTTGAATTGGAATAATTTCAATCAAACCAGATGGCTCACTCAGTCGGAGGTGGATGGGTGGAGCATGATATCTCAGAGGAGAGAGGCGATAGTATGCAGTCAAAGGTTGTTGAACCAAAACGCCCAAAGCAAAAAAACACATGGAATCTAGATTCCAACAGTCAGGAAGACAATAACCACCTGACAGTGGACGTCCACAAGGGGAGTTAAAAGGACCTTAGAACTTTATAATGTGTTTAAATGACCTGGCCAAGGTTTTTTGGAGGAAGAGCCAGGAGACTAGAATCCCGCAGAGAAATACCAAGCCTAAGGAATAGGCGCAAGGAAGAACTCTGAAGGGGACTGGAATGCGACGTAGGGCCTTGAGAAAAGGGCCAGAAGAACCCCGCGGCAAAGGCGGAGAATATAGGCTTCACAGCCTGCAAACAACGGAGGATCCGAGAGGGAACCAGAGCAGCGCAAGGCGAGACCCCGCGTAAAGACGGGGGCAAAGAGCTAACCCCAAAAAAACAAACGGAGCGGGCGCCCATAGAGAGGGGATCCGATCAGAATACCACAGATAAACCCAACGGGGAGGGACCCGGGGGAGATAAAGGTGAGAGGGGATAGAGTGAAGGTTAAAGGGCCCCAGGCCCGACGAAAGGCTGGGAGAAAAGACCGACCCTGACCCGGGAGAGGAGGAAGCTACAAGGAGAAGGGAATCTCCGAGCTAAATCAGCGGGAAGGGGACCCGAAAGAGTCAATAAAAGCGAGGACTAGAGCGACGCCGCACCCCAAAGGACAATTGGGGCTTAGCCAAGAGACTCGGCCGAGACAACTCAGGCTCAGATCCCAAGAGGGCACTAGCTTTCGGGTTCGGAAACCGACGCCTTACAGGAGTCAAGGGAACGAGGCAAACGTCACGAAGGATGAACCAAACAACCTGAACTGTGGGAGGCTGAGCTAGTCGACCGAAGATCCAAACAACGGACACTCGGAGACAGCCAACAAGGCCTCAAAATAAGCGAAAAAGTCCCACCTCAGACCGTCACAGCCAGGAGATGGGGAGGCTGATTCATGCCTCGACTTGGAGGTAGACATAACCACCGAGGAAAGAACGAGGCCGACCCCGCAAAACCGTGAGCCGCGGCACCAGAACGGGCAACCGAAGGGCAGTCAAACGCTAGATTAATAATAAAACTACAACTCCCCCAGATCGGGCCAGCGTCAATCCTGGCCCAAAGATTAACGAGTGGTAAAACACCGAGAAGACTACCAGGGGGAAACCCAGAGGTTTAAGCTCTGCAGAAACACTAGTCGAGCCCCGAAATGCGACCCGAGCCGAGAGCTCACTCCACAGAAGCAAACCATGGCGACTGTCAGCAGAGATCAGTTGACAAAGTCGTAGAAGGTCAGAATGAACCAAACCTGAGGAACTTCTGGACCCAACGACAAATCGGTATCGATGCAACACAAGAAGCCACTTAGCCAAACACCGGCTACGGGAATAAGGATGCCACCAAGAAGGGTTGCCGTGGACAGACAGCGGCTTCACACACATCTACGAGGACAGGGGGGCTTTAGCGCTAGGTTTTAAAACAAAGGGTCCAGTGGACCCCTTAGCTAACTTGAATCCAAAATTTGGGGGTCCGTATTGTAATTTGGGGGGTCCAGCGTGGTGCGGTCCACTTTGAATACTGGATTAAGTGAATAAATATTAGATTTTGTCACTAGGGGGGCATTTGCACTCCAGGGTATTGGTTAGTACCACATAATCTTTCAGCTAATGTCTATGTTAAACTACTGTCCTGAAGTTTGAAAATTGTTCCTAAAGTAGTTATAGATAAACTAGTTTAATGATATTTTACACTTTTTGTAAACAGAAATGTTGTTTGTTACCTCAGCTGATGTTTCACTTTTAACGATAATAAATGTACATGTGAATGATTAATCTTAATAATTTCTAAAAGTAAAGAATGACCACATCAACCAATGTTCATCTCCTCATTCAAATGAACTTCTTTTTTATTGACCAACAAAGTGAACTTATATCGGGTAAATCTCAGGCAGTGACACTCTTCCCTTGCAAATAAAATTACTTGGGCAGAAAAATCGCCAGACTTGTCTACGTTCGTAGATACAACCAGGGGGAGGAAAATGTCTACTCAACATTTCGGTATAGACGGGAGCCATCATCACATCCTTTGACATGTAATTTTCCGTTGAGGCTGTCGAATTAATAGGGTGGTGGCACAATACCTCAATTTTTACCCCATTTCTTTCCCAGTGGACTTCAACTGTTCCGCGCCCTTTACGCAATGTCCCATGGCATTATCACTCCACAGTGTCGTCTAATTCGCCGTGGTTTCAACAGATTTTCATCCTCTCTCTCCGCCATTAAATCTTGTCAACATCGACGTTTTTTAATTCCCCAACAATGGCACGTGTTAAGTGAGCGTTTGATGTCACGTTGTAGAACTCATGTACCGGGAGAGAAACGTCGGGAATTCTAGAAGCCGTCAAACCGGCGATACACATGCGAATCATGCAATTAGCACACGTCATCAGCTCACTTTATGATGTATTGGGGTATGCAGGGGGGTATGAAAATTGTGAAAATGGTTCATAGAGGGATTTTTGTGTGCTTATGTACGTATGGTTAAGTCTACACGTACTCACCCCTTTACCAAATGATCTTGGGAATTACTGCATGTGGGATGCTGACGGATTTACTTGGCTAGTGTCGTTCTTACATTTTTTTTTATTCTTATCCACCAATATGAACGCAATCTATGAAACAAACCGTTTGGTTGATGTAACATCGCATTTTGGGCGTCCGTACGGACGCAATAGCCCGTCTAATTTTTTTATTTGATGCGTCCGAAATAAAAATCTAGGGTCCGGACGCAGAACACGCACATTAGCGCGACCCCTGCCCCCCGCAGGCGAGAACCAGAGGAGTAGAGAGCTGGGCACGGAGAGGTGGATACCCAGACGGGCGAGATACCGAATAAAGGTAACCACGCCTCGAGAAACACTGGGATAATCAACCGCCAAAAACCCAAACTCGAGAACGTCAGACATGCAGAATGACTCACAATACGGGGGTTTACGCCCCCGAGGACATTGCCACCGGGAGCGAGAACAGCTCCAATCCGACTAAAGGATCAAGTCACAGAATCAGAGGAAGGATAAAAATCCCAGTCGGAAGTTGGCAGACCACCATGTCAAGAGATCCCAGGTCGTAAACACAGGGAGCCAGAGCAACCTGAAATGCCCCCAGGACCCCGAGGGTACTAAGGGGGAAAAGCACAAGATCCAGTCGCACACGGCGGTAAGGACAGACCAGGCCAACTGCCAGGAACAACTGAGAAGGCCGCAATGAAGGCGAGTTCGGAGAACCCACCAAACCAAGGAATACCCCGTCGCGGGGATACCTCTAGGCACGCACAGTTGCGACAGAAGTGCGTGGCAAGAAAACACCGCAAGTGAAGAGATCGAACGGAAGCTGAAAACTGCTGGAGAGAGGGGGGAACCCCCAAGACAGACCCCGACGAATCGGGCGCACAACAGAGGCCTGAAGCCCGGGAACCGCGCTAGGCCCAGACGAGCCCAAACGCTAGGCCGGAACAAGGCCCGAAGCTAAGCCGTACAACGAGCCCCAAAGAGGGGCACCCTCGAGCGACCAAACCCGTGTCCAGGTCCCACCCCGAGGGAAGACAGCGGACCCCAAGGCCAGTCAGCTGGAGCCAAAGGAATGTGCGTAGATACTGTCAAGCCAGCCCCTAACTCCCAAACCAAAAGGAGAAGGGATCCACGGTCAAGATACCGACCCAACAGTAGGCGGAGTTCAGGCGAAGTCGAAAGACTTCAAGGGCTAGGAGTAAGGCCTTGGAGCACAGGTAAGGTTAAGCAACAGAGCAAACCACCAGCGCGCAGGACAAAACAGGAGCCCAGAGGGGGCGGGGCATCCACCGGGGTGGGAGCCAAGCCAAATGAGGGAGCCGAGAATCAGCTAAAACCGTTAAGGGATGAATGACCAAAGCTAGAGACCGGCAAGAGCAGGCTAGGCCCGAGGGCAACAGCCCGGCCGGTAGGCGAGGTCTCGCACACTGCACAAAAGTGAGGCGAGGGCAAGGGAGAACGCCAAGGCAATGATCAGGTTCCCATACGGGGTGTAAGGCCAAGCGAGAAGGACACTAGAGCCCTACCCAAGGCCTGAGCCGGCCCAGTGAAGCCCATAGAGGGGCCACGTCAGACCAGCATAGAACAGGCCTCATAAAACCCGAAGGGGGCCAAGGTAATACACCAAGCAGCAGGGCATAGCCAAGGCAGGCCAGCCCGACAAGGGCCCAGCCATGTGCTGAGTGGAAGAACCAGGGCCAGCTACCCCGAATGGAGATGAAAGGGTCTAAGTCGAGAAGCAAAGCTAGGGGATGAAAGCCCCAAGGCCTAGGCAAAGGCGAAAGTCAAAGGACCGCCAAGGCTATACGCCACGACTACCAGGAAGTCAGGGGCTAAAGACCAAAGACCAGTATCAAGCAAAGGTTGATAATGGTCTGAGACCCCAAGGGGGAACAGAGACGAACGCCAGACGGCAACTGGCACTAGGCGCGACTCGGAAGCGGCGCTAGGCAACGCTGATCCCCATGAGGGGAGCAGCGAAGCGGATCATAAAGCCAGAGTCCAAGTTCCCCAAGGAGAAAGAGTGACCAGGCTAGGTAGGGGCCAGTGTAAGCCTATCAGCCAGAGCCTAAGAGCCAGGACAGCAAGGCCTAAAGACCCAGGCATAACTGGCAGAGGACCAGAGGCTCAAATCCCGACGGTGCAACACCGGAAACGGACCCGGATACACCCGAAGGTAGGCTTACGGGGCAGCAACAGTCAGCCGCCAAGGGGCAGCGACGGAAGCGCCGGCGACCCAGAGTCTGAAAGGCCCATGGGAGGGTAGCAGAAAAGGCCCAAGGCGACCCAAGCTCCAGAGGGAGCTCGAGCAGCGGAAATCACCCCAGCGGAGCCGGGAGCAAAGTGCATAAAGGCTAAGGTTGGATCACGACGAAGCTGCAAGCTATGGCACGGCAGGATGCGCCCATGCCCAGGCGAGGAGGGCTAGGCCCACCACGGCCGGGCAGGAGCAAGCACCCAAGATGGGGGACCCTGCATGCCGAAGATAGAGCAACGTCAGAGAATGACGCGGTAACCCGGGGACTACACAAGGCTGAGAGGGCTTCCACGCCAAGGCAAGGCGACATGCCAGCCAGGTTGAAGCCACTCAGGCTAGGCCCCCGTCGGGAACCCCGCCAAAGAGCAGACTTGAGTAGACCCAAGAGAACCACCGCGACCTACGGCATCCCTGAGGGGATGCCAGAGAGCCAAGGCGGCGGCGAAATCCCCCAAGGAGAAGGTCGCGGCGGCGAGAGTTGAAAGTCAACACAAAGGGAAGGTGGACAAAAAACACAACCACGTTAGCAACAGCCCCCGTAAGAGGGAGACCAGATGCTGTGGTTAAGCCTGGAAATCAACGCCGACGACGGCGGATAACCGGCCACACGGGAAATCAACGACGATGAACGGGGGATTAAAAGGCACCATGCAGCGCACCCCAACGGGAGGAGACGCGGGATAGAGGATTGAATGGTATCCAAACAACCCAAGCCCCCCCATCACCTCCGAGAAGGGGAGACGCTATAAAAGGGAGGGCGTATCCACGCCGAAAGGCGCGGGAAGAGCAGCACACGGCGCACGAGCTATACACCCCGCGAAGAGAGAATTATAGCGACATAGGCTAAGCACGGCACGCAGCTCGCCCTGAAAGGGCATGCTGCAGCCTGCACTTAGCCCCCCGTGGAGGCAGCACGAAGGCTTACCCCAACAGAGGGCGCCGAAACGGAAACCCCCACGGGGTGTACCGTACCAGCGGAACCGTAGCGGGACGAACTTAGCGCTGGACGAACCGACACCAGTAACCGCACACGGAACCCCCGCTGAGCGGCGGGCCAACCTGGTGAAGCGCCACGCGCCCCACCTAGCCTGCAAAGGCCTGGTGAAGCATGCAGCACGAGCCAGATGACACCGCGCGGATAGCAGGCTAGCCATGCAGGGCGCGCCGTGAGCATAGTCGACACCCGCGGCGCCCCGAGGCGGGGCGACGAGGAACCACCTCAGGGCTGGACGAATCAAGCCACGAGACGAGTACCACGGCAGCGCGGTCGTAGAGTCCGAGGACTCCAAACCAAGAGCCAGGGTGTGGTACTGGCGGATGGACGGCCCGAGAAAACTGGCGTACCATTAGCCAACAAACCGCTACACTACAATGGAACGGACTGCAGCCGCCTAATCCAACAGGGAAAGGGCAGAGCAGACCACGCTAGACTGCACGATTAAAGCAACGAGCTAAATCATGCGAGCCCGCGCCGGCAGCGTACGAGTCAGTCAAGCCCAACGAGGGAGGCGGCCGACTAGCACGCTAGGGAGCAACGAGGCTGCGATACCGGGATGTCTGCAGCCGCCCAAAATCCCCAGGGAAAAAGGCAGAGCGACCGCGAAGCCTGCAACGGAGAGCCCTGGGCTTAGACCAGGGAGCCAGCGGCCGGTAGCCAGGTAGACGGGCGGAACTAACGAGGAGAAACGCCCTACTAACACGCCATGAAGTAGCCGAAGCTCCAACATCTTTGGTGCTCCCAAGCAGCGGGCCGCCGTGGAAGAACCTCGGACCGGAGCCGAAAACCACACCCCCCTTTTTCCTAAGCGAAACAAGACAGGGAAACAGTGTTCAATGGGCGACCATTGAAAACTGACAAGGCCACGCAAAAGAACGATGCCACAAAATCGGAGCGCCAGCGGAAGCAAGGACCGTAATGAACGCACGGAGACAAAAAAAGGGGAAAGGGTCGGCGGGGCAGGTGTGGGGTGAAGCGAGCCAGATGGGAGCGAGTGTCGGAACTGAAAAAAGCAAAGAAAAACAAAGGCATGCCGCGAAAACCCGGCCCGGCCCAACGCGGAGACAAAGATACGTCGCGGATAACAAAGCACACACGGTAAAGAATTTTCCAAAGTCAGTTTTCACATATTTTATTAGAATACAACAAGAATAGAATAAAATAATAGACACCATCACCCAATAGAACGGTTTTAGTGATAGTATGGCAACTACAAGAAACAGATACAGGCTCACAAGAAGCAAGGACATCCCAAAGCATGCACAGTGCGGCAATGGCGCTTTGTTACCTTTTTTCGCTACACAGATCACATGGTACCGCATCGGACGGCCAAAAAAGGATAAACAATAAAAGCTCTCCGACGGGTGTAAAAGTTGCCGTTTATTCCGTCCAAAAAGAGCGTAATAAATCCAGTAAATCCAGGAATATAGGCCAGATATTATTGGTATAGTAGTGGAGTATTCCGTTGAGACGACAACAGTCCTGTATCAAATATCTCAGCATAATTTTGGAGGCAATCACCGAGCTGCGATGTACACGCGTCCGTGTTGTATGGAGGCCAAAACGGAATGAGGAAGAGTACATGGTCGACAGGGTGGACCTGGGGTCCACTGGTCGAGTCATTCTCTCTTTTAGGGGGGTGCAAATATGGTATTTTGGGGCATTTCACTTCGCAGAAGGAAAATGCATATTTCAGTCACCATCTGGTGGTAAAGGAGGGAAATCAGGTCAGTGTAATGATGATTATATTTCTTACCTACTAAAAAATCCAATTAAAACAACACATACCAGTAATTTCAAAGTTAACAGTTCTTGTTGGGTGAGCAACAATCTCTCTGTAGAATCAGGTCCATATAAAAAATCTTGGTGACACAATTCTTACTGGTACAGCTCAGAACTAGTTTCGCGTAATCGCAACAAGGTCCTTTTGGTCTAGACCTGGACCGAATGAATTTGGGAAGTTGTAGACTTGGAGAACAAAAACTGGAAGTATAACTGCAACTCCCCTATATAACGTCCACTTACAGGTACCCTCAGTCGGTTAAAGGTGAAGTCATGGTAAAGAAGCAATGTCTGATGGAAGTTTAATGTTAACCTCCCCCCACCCCCCCCCCCCCCCCATTTGTTTCCAAACGGCAGAATTGGTGCAGCTCTGACGATTTGACGGACTTTCCAGACTTAAATTTGAGCGTATTGTGTAGTTTTGCGGCGGATATTTGTCCTAGAGACTTGCTTTTGGTATCATTCATGTGCGTATTTTCATATTTAACTGTACTTTAAAATATTGCATGAAGAAACGTCTTTTAATTGGCGGTATGATATGTTATTTATTAAATGTAGTCTCAATCTCATGTATATGGGGTCCTACCACGCCTATTGGTCACACGAGGTCCGGGCACGAACGTAGGACAAACGTACACGACACTACGGCGCTCATGACAACACAAACGTATACCCGGACGTATTGACAGGAATTGGCTCATATCGCACCACATTTTGCTCAAATTTCCTTCCAAGACCTGATTTGTCATAGTTGATCGCATTTTTTCGTAAAAGTTAATTATAAGATTTCGTTATGGGTGTGGGCATTTGGTGTAAACCGTTTTGCAGTTATGACAGAAACAATGAACCGTATCATGACTTTAACACCATAGAATTATATTACATGTTTACTGAGAAATTTATATAGGTTGCTAAATTTTTCCAAGGGATGCCAAATACTTCCGACCGACCTCCCCCCCCCCCAGAAGATACGATTATCTCTGTGTGCGAAAATGTTTGCTGCCCAAAAAGTCTACCAATACAAAAAAAACAGGAATTTGTTTTAAATTACAAAAAAAAAAAAAAAACATGGGATGAAACTATGTCAAATCAGGTCTCTTGTTCTAGGAAATATCAGCAAAATTTGGTTCCAATACTCCAGCCAATACGTTCAAGTATACGTGGGGGGAGGGGGGGGGGTGGGGGGGGTGGATACGATCTGCTCGATATGGGCGTTCCACTTGCTACGTGCATTGTACTATGGCGATCTTGTCTCGGTTAATTACAAATCTCTCTTAACCCTTCGTTCAATCACACCTTAACCCCACCCCCGTCCGGAATTAGGTCGCTGTTGTCAGTCTCATCATGACTTATAATATGTGTTCCCTCTGATTCTCCTCCGGGACCGGCTTGGAAATCGATCCCAGAGTCAAAACTCTTGGTCCGATTCAAACCAAATCGGTCAGCAGAACAAGTGTCCAGAGCTTTGTATGGGTTGTACACAGTTTCCGGTCAAAGGTCATGTAGAGGTCAATATGGCCAATTAGGTCAAATCCTAAGAAATGCATGTTCTTCCTACAAAGAGGGCGCACTGATGACGTCACTCATGCCCCTGCATCGCCTATGACCAGTGTCTATGGGTGTTCACCGATTTTGGATCAGTGGTCAGGAAGGGGTAATTGGGGATAATACATGATTTTATATGTCCAAGCGGATTTGCGCACAGTTTCTTCAAAATGCAAATATTTTCAGCCCAAATGTAATTTTCATGTCCAAAAGACCAGCAGACCTGATTGAGTAGAAAAAATCAGGCCCGTTCCCAATCAAACGAGAAAGAGCCTCAAAATCCATTCTACGATTGACAAGTTTCAATAGTGAACCGCTATACTATATAATACATGCACGTCGTTCTGCTAGACCGGCCGCACGATAGAGGTGTCGCGAGTCTAATGTCTGAAGGATACCGCTATGGATCCCAGACGCATGTGTGTGCACTTTAGGATAATATGGTCGTTTACAGGCACAACATTACACTCCGAATTTTGCCGCTTCCTATATCAATAGTCATAGGCTCAGATAACTTAACAGCATGTGTCCTTGTTGTATCAAGCCCACATAATTTACATCTCCACAAAGTGCCATAGTAGTCGAAACATAGTGTAGTCGTCTGTAAGAGACAGATGTTCTTTTGTCGGGCGAGTGTTTTTAAAGATTTGTAATTTGAGTAAGGTTTTAAAAAAAAAACAAGTAATTGCAGGATTTATCCTACGATTGCTAGTTTTTAGTTTGCTCCTGATTCAGCTACTCTTAGTGCGCACTTCTGTTTTACACGCATCCCCTTTTGTCCCGCTTCGTGTAATTTTTCTCACTCACGTCCCCCTCTTTTACCCTTTCTCCTTCCACTAATTCACCTCCATTTCCCCCCACATCATTGTCACGTGATTTATCCCAAGTCATGTTCCCCCAGGACCCTTTTTTCCGCCACACTCATGGCGGTTATGAATACCCTCGACAGGTGTTAGATCTGTAAAAAGATCTAGTTCTTATGTCTTTTTTCTCAAACATTTTCAATAACGTCATTTGCATGTAGGAACACCAGGCCATAACATGCATAATCTGTTGAAATGGGACCATGATCATGTCGATCTGCCGAAATAGAGTCGACAAAAACAAGCTTGTCTGTACCTTTTTTTCAAGCCAATTCCACTTTCACTTGTCCCTGACCTCAGCATCAAATATGTTAATGGTCGCGTCAATAAAACTCCCATTTTGGTATTTAAAACAACAGCTCAAATTTGATGTTGTTACGGATGGTGAACACCACATGCGATACACAAAGTTCAAAATTCTACTCGACTTATACGAACGTTCCACAGAGTTGCGAGTTTGAAGTGCTATTAGAATACACTCACGACCCAAACGGCGCGACCTAGGCACAACCACGTTGACCCTAGGATGATGACGCCTCTGTTGAGGTATGTTCTTACAATAAGCAGAGGGTGAAAGACATGTTTCATTTACTTTTTTCTTTAGTATTTTGTTTAATTTTGATTCGTCCGATTTTTTCTAGCTTCAAGTATTAAACATCCGGGACAAAAACTGGGACTCCTAAAAATATCCGGAAATCCGGATAAATCCGGAAGATTGCATCCCTGGATTTGTTTTGTTTTTATGTCATATTTAGTAGCCAGCATAAACCTACGAAAAAACCCCTTATTTCATTCTCATTTATTTTCGTGTTTGTGGTTTTAATCGTGAAATACTTCGGAGTCATATGTTAGTTAAAAATATGAAACTTAATCCCCATGGTCAAGAATGCACTGCATAACATTTACATGCGCAATAAAACGTTGCGCTGACGAAAAACACTATCTAATATCGTTGAAGATTCTGAAAATTTCTAATTAAATATTCTTTTTTTTCATTTACATAATGCTTGGCAACACACTAATCATGTTGAAACAGCTAAGCTAAAAAGCATGTCCCTTCATAAAGAAAAATCTCAAATTTGTTATAAAATTTGGATCAGAATTGTTTGTGTCTTGTACTATTATACCATACTAAATGTTTATTGCATCAAACAGAAAATCTGCTTCATCGCAAATTTTGGAATTGAGCACTTTAGGTGATTATCTTAGGTCCAGTTGATTGTTGTAAATGAACACGAACCAAAATTATAATTTTGAAATTTTCGAGTCAGCCTTTAAAGATTGCACAGGGAACTTCAATCCTCCACATAAACCAAACACAATAGATCAAAGTATAGGGTTAAGGTCGAAAGATCCTAATCAAACTAAGTCTTAATTAAACCATTTTCATGCTTTCATAATAATATTAAAAGTATATGGCATTATGTGCAATACGACACTTTCTGAATAATTAGCAAATGATGAGATCAATATGGCGGCCAAAATGGTTGTTATTTTGAAGAAATTTTGATGCGTTCTCCCGACCAAAGTGTATCATCTATCACCAATAAAACTTTGGTATTTTATGATTAATTTACACAATTTTCCTTTTACTGACGATTTTATTTTTTCTAATTTATGAAAAGTTTTTGATTAATATTAAAAAAATATGAAATTACATGAATTTCTTCACTGCTCATTAATTTTTTAATGCTAAATAACGTCCACATCGAGGTAGACTTTTAAAAAATAAAAACACGTCAGTAATACACGCATAATCATCCTCATGACAACAACTCTGGCAAATGGCATTTTATTTGAATAAACAACTGGAGATATTGTGCTCAAAAATGACACTTTGGTCGCAAAAAATATAGAAACTGAGAAATAGGCAAAAATAGGTTTTCGGATCACTTACTGGTCAATTTACCATCAAACCTGTGTTCTAGCAGCTATTACTATTACCTTCCTTAACCCCTATGTAAAAGAGGTTGTATTTGCCGGATTCCCCGGTAATGTATTACTAGAAACAAAGTTTCCATTTTTTTATTTCTGTAAGTTTTTTTTTGCAAAATAATCCTTAACTAAGGTCTAAACGCGTTGCTAAGGAAACAAAATTTATTAACATATGGTAATTAGCATTTTTGGATTTTTCATTGGTTGAAATTACTAAAAAAACTGGACAAACAAGAAATTATTCTTTAAGGAAAAAAAATTTGATTAGGATCTTCTAACTTAAGAAAACCAGGTGCATGTGGGTGGTGATGGGGCAGATGCGGTAATAAAGCGAGAGTGCCCCATGGAATAGCTAGTCAGGAATGTGACCAACATCGATCGAGTACATTTTGAACTATGCGGCCAACATGCCGAAACACGGGGAAATGGCACATTGGGGGGCGCTCTCACTACATTACTCATCCGCAAAACCTTGTAAATGTTATTTTTGTAAGCAAAGCAATAACACGAACAAATATCCCAATAAGCACCACATGGGCGAGTGATGGATGAGCATTTCCATACCTGCATTTGTTGATGAGGTTGGAGGTTTCAAATCGCTCTCCTGTGAACCTGTAGAAGTTAATGATAGGCAACAGCATCGGATGTCCTCTTAGGCTCTAATAGAAAGGAAAAAAATCACATTATAAAGATATGTCACCATGAGATGTCCAGGAGCATGGAATGGAAGTGTTTTGGAAGGAAAAAATTGCTCTCTGGGAGATGGAGAAAAAAATTAACATCGGTCCTCGGACCGCTTGTGTCGTCTGCCGTCGCGGGTAGTGAATGATAGGCCTAACATGACGTTTGAACTGAATGTGACCTTGGACCTCAAAACAAAATGAGGGTTTGCAATGTAAAATCCATGAAAACCAAGTTGGTTCCAATGGACTTCACTTTCAAATGAGGGCAATTTTACATTTTCAGACTATCTTACAACTGACCTCACATGACCTTTGACCTTGTTATGGGACCATTGACCTAATCAACAATTGAGGGATCCCATGTTTGCACCTATGATCACGTTTGGTTCAATTGAACTTCACTTTTCAATATGGTCAATTTTACACTTTCAGCATATGTTATAATTTGACCTCACATGACCATTGACCTTGGCATGTGGACCTTGACCTAATCAAAAAAATGGGTGAGGCCGTTGCACCTGTGATCCAAGTTTGGTTGAAAATCATCAAAGTATGAGATATTACAGGCAAAGTTAACTCTTTCACAAGAAAATCAACAACAAAAGAATCAACAGACATCAAACAGGACTTACAGTGGACAAAGTGAATCCTATGTGCATTCCTGACTTAGGGGGAAGGGGGGCAAGGGGGGCGACACTAAAAATCGCTCACTGAGGAGTCAAAAATCTTACCCCAATCCAAATCTGTATGAAGGCCACATTTGAAATCTGAGATACTTCAAATGAACATTTGTTTCAAAAGCCTGAATAATTAGAATCATGATGGGTACTTTTTGTAAGTTCTGAAATGTACAGGAAGTGGCAAAACAGAA
>JAMKCH010082478.1:0-11675 GCA_023653785.1 Ophioderma brevispina | reverse complement strand
TATATAATAGCAAAAAAACTGCGATAAAAAATAAACATTCCCCATTAAAACCAATACATGATTGAAATTATCGAACCTTGTAGTCCAGCCATTCTTTAACATTGGTCCAATTGAGGGATAATCTTTTCGTCCCTAGGAATGCGAGCCAAGTTTCCGGACAATGGTTGCCAGTGAGTTTCCACTCCCGTTTGAAGTGAAATACAAATGACATGGTATATTTTCCCGGGGGGGGGGGGGGGGGGGGGGCGGGTATCGCAACGGATTCTAAAAGTATTTTTTATATATTTAAAAAAGCCACTCCATTAATTTTTGTTTCAGGATCAGTGGTGGCGCCCAGACTTCTTTTTCGGGGGGAGGGGGGACGGAGGAAACGTGACATTTTGTGAAAAACTCTAAATCACTCTGAAACCTTTACCAATTCTTATCACCATTTGAAGATGCGTGACGTTAGCGACGAAAAAAGCACCAGTGTTGAGGCTGAAAAGAGGGCTGAAAAGTGACAGACATACCAATTCCACGGTTGGTAAAAAAATGAACCCCCCGTCGGATGGATTCGACAATAGAGCTACAATTTAAAGCATTGCGAATTATTTCTTTAATTGTTAACTTTTGTTTGTTATTAGTTAAATTATTAAATATCCATGAAACAAAAATCTAACGTGTTGATTCTAAATTGAGGAAGATAAGAACAAGGGTGTCAAGTTGGGGTCCGTCGCATTTGTTGATTTTTTGGTACATTTTTTCAGAAGGGTAAATTTTCAAACCGCCACACTTATACAAGTTTGCTTTTTGATAATTATTCCAAAGTTATCAAAAGATTTTGCTGAAAAGAATTTGTCTTTAATACAGGTAAGAGACCTAAAACTCGATTAATTGAATATTCGTATGGAATCATGTCCTCTTAATCTTGACAAAAAAAAAATAAACAATTGCTCTGGAAAAAGAACAGTTTGTTAATTCCGTTCTCTGAATAGATATGGACCACCTGCTTTTTGTTATAATTAAGATATATTAGTTCCAAGCATTTATTTACTAAAACTATTATGCCTCATTAAAAAATAGGAAATTACGCAAACCATACCCGCTCACGTCACAGAAAAGAGGTTTTACTTTTGATTAGTCCAATGTAGTGTATTTATGACAACATTAACATTGTACAACTATTGATTATTCATATTACAGTTTTATATTAGAGGAACCCAATTTATCAAGTATTCCTAAAAGAAATTGGACAAGATTACATGTTTTAATCTGCATAACCAGTAAATTATACTTCATGACATAACCAATTATTTAATTTCTCACGAGCATGCATCCAACAAGATATCCCCTCCCATTATTATTGATTTGCAAATTGGGATTTGCATTCAAGTTTGATTTATAGAGGCTATCGACTCGCCATCCGATTTTTTAGCTGTGTATTTGACATAGTCTACTGACAAAATGGCCCGGCCTGTATAAATGTAAAATTCCAATCCAACAGTTTTAGAATTCTATTGTGTTATATTTTATAACATATGACAGTAGGTGCGAATAAACTCCAACTGGAGAATCGGCAACATGATTTTTTTTTAAATAAACATTCATCCTCAATGTCAAATGCCACCGGCACCACGTGTATTAGCAAAAGGAACTCTTAACGTGATGAATGTTTTCATGGGGTGTTACTCGCCTCATCTAAAATAAAAGCGTGTCTAACAAAACCGTCATTCCGATTACCAGAAATGCGCCCGGATTTGCTCGTATATTAGGGTTGCATGCGAACTAACCGTATACTTTTGATTTGAAACAACTCTATTGTGCAACTATATGACTGTCCTGGATCCAGCCAGATGCATGCAGCGACAAACCGAAGTTAATCGTATACTTTCCGCGGAAATCACCCGCCTATTCCTTGAAAATTGTACCACATTGCATGAAAAAAAACAAACATCTTGAGTGCTTAGGGGCGTGAGGTAGTGCATGAGCAGTGGGCCGGGGGTACTTGTGTGCGTTGGGGAGACGTGGTTTGAGTTGGGGCGGACTGGTGTGGTTTGGGGGCGGAATTGGTGGGTGTTGGGGGCGACTTGGCAGGGGGGCGACTTTGTTTGGGGGCGACTTGTTTAAAGTTTGGGGGCGCCTCGGGCGACTTGGCATGGGGGCGACTTGGCGTGGGTTGGGGGCGACTTTGTTTGCAGTGGGGGCGAGTTGGCATGGGGGCGACATGGTTTGGGGGCGCGACTTGACCAGGTTCCCCTGTACATGGCGCACCAACACTTGCATAAACACAACGCACTATCTAATATCCAATCATATTAGATGGGCAACAAACCAATTAGATGATATGTGTTTGCTCCTAAACTCCACCCACTGAACTGATACGAAATGAAGCTCACTGTGTATACCAGGAAGTGATGCCTATGAATTTGTTAACACCTGCCCCTCTCATTGCCAGCTGTGATGGGCTTGATACCTCTCGGGACGTAGAGGTTAACTTTCCAATCATACCAGAATGGGTGTCCAAGGCAGTGATATGATAGCACAGCATCGCATGTCCGTCATATGTTTGAGCGTGAAGTCTGTCTGAAAATATGTCGCCCTCAACAACTGTGGATTGATCATAATCATTGAATTAGTCAAATCAACAAAAAGATACAAGGGGTGCTACTAGACTCCTGTGGGACAGCATTGTAAAAGATGTGTCTGACTGAAAAGAGTGATTAAAGGCACGATCGGATTGAATGTACAGAAAAATAAAAAAAATAAAAACTAAGATGTTTACATGTTGTAACAAGTATAGGTATCCTACATACCCTGCAAACCGTTAAGGACCAAAAAGCAACCTAATAAAAACAAAATCGTATATTTTAGTCATTACGGTCCTACGGACACCTTACTACAGCACGTAACTGAACTGGAGTTTAAAACTTTTGAACACTCTGTATTCTTCCTTTTCTGTCAATTTTTTCAGTTGGGAAAAGCTAAACTGATGATAATTCTACAGACTATCCTTCATTTTTAAGCTATTCCTGCAAAATTTCAAATTATTTGGACTATTTTGTATTGTAATCTAGCACCTCATTTTGCTGTGGTTCATTGATATGAATTAGAAAAGGTTATTCCCAAAAATTCAGGTGATCTGATGGTTGCATTGATGTGATGAGCAAAGTGATGTATCACAGTGCCCATAGGCCACAGTGTTGTAAGTTCTGTCGTTACGGCCGAGTTAGATTGAAGTGCATGTAGATTAGGCACACATACTATAACTTAGGCCAATGTCAGAAGATAACAAAATCTCAACTTTTTTAGGTAAATCGTGGAGGAGTCGACGGGCTGAAGATCAGAAATGCCCCTTTAATTATCTTTCTTTGCGTATGTCAGTGGCTCGTGAAATTGATCCATTTCACGAGGAAACTGACAAAGGACTTGGCATAATAGTTTTTAATGTGGATTAATTTGAAATGGTGGCTTATTAGCTGCTATTGCACTCTTACAAACCTTGCATTCAAATAATGATTTTTAGGCACCTTAAAAATTAATTTGAGTTCTTGTAGCAGTGGATCTGAAAAGCGAGGGGAAGGGCGGGTTTGGTTTTATTTTTTTTTTTTTTTTAAAAAAACAACAAAACTAAAATGACGCTAAAAATATGGCTGTTTTCACCAAAAATTGATATTACGCCCAAACTTTCAGCCACATCAGGGAAACATGGCAAGGCCTTTTTTAAAAGGAATAGACCCCCTAGAGGATTTAAAATCAATCATAGTGACTGTGGTTGATAATAAACACAATAGCCTATCACCCATCAAAATTGAGTTTGCCTCTTCCAAAACGTGAGGAAGGGAGGGCTACGAGAATCTAATATAAATTTTTTAGCCGGGCCTTACCTCAATTTGTCATGGAATGTCTTAATATTCTCTGGGTTCCTCACAACAGCAGTCACATCATGGCCTGCTTCCAATGCCTGCGTCACAAGATTGTTTTCAGTGCCACAGTTGCTCCCAAGATAAGTAGCTTATCTTTTGCACTTCCTGTCTAGACAATAGTTGAATGAAGGGGAATGTTTTCTGAATATTTGAAATATGACCAAATTTGCGATGACTCTTGTGCAATATAGGTGTGTAGGACTGTAAGTAAACAATAGAAGATGTGCCAATTGTTTAAACACGGTTTGTTACAACCGATAGCACGGTCTTCAAAGTCCATCGCTAAATAAAAATAAACACACCCTATACAGGAGATAGTCTCAGTGGCGACGCTAGACCCCTTTCAGGCGCGGATCTAGGGACGGGGCGGAGGGGGCGCGCTTCCTGGTAATTCTGCAAAAATTGCAAAAATCAGCCATTTTGGGACAACGTTACAGCCTTCAGCCCCCCCGGGGTTAATTTTGACGTTTTCCAAATCCTGGATCCGCCCCTGCCTTTTTCAGTGGAGGCGCGACGGCTGGAGATGGGGGTTGCAAAGTGATTTTTTGGGGGTAGGGGGGGTGAAATTCGGGGGGAAAATAAAAATTGAGATTTTAACCAATTTGGCCCCAAATCACAGACCATTGGCAACAAAAATCTGTGACATTTTATTTTGGTTGGGGTGGGTGGGGGGGGGGGGGTGAGGGGAGGAGAGCACATGGGGGGGGGGGAAGAAAATACCTCCTGGTGCTGCCACTGTATAACTTCACACTTTTCATACTTACCAGGCCCGTTACCAGGGGAGGGGTGGTGGGCGTGGATGACCACCAAATTCAAAAAGTCCCCAAAACACCTAAGAAGAGATTTAAAAGGCCAAAATAGGTTTTTTGTGGAGCAAGCCAAAAATTAGGAGTTTTATGCTGTTATGTGTTAAAAAAAAGGTTTAAAAATTATGGTAAAAAAAGTCAAATTTTTTGTGAAAAAGGGGTCCATAGGTATTAGTCTGGGAGCTAGGCGACATTTGTAAAAACCAGCTCAAGTACCAAAAGGGTGGAGCGATTAAAAATGTGAAGCCTGACAGGAACCACTGAAAATGTGTAAAACATTAAAGGGATTAAAATAAAAAAAGTGAAAAAAATTTGAAATTTTGCAGGAATAGATCAAAGTAAGGTAAGTCTGTAGAATTCTCATAAGTTACCTTTCCAGCTGTAGAATTGAAAGAAAAGGACAAAAACGCAGTGTTCCAAGATTAGATTCTCCATTCAATTTACGGTTGTAGTAAGTGTTCGTTCGGGACAGTTAATGATAAAAATCCGATTCTGTCCTATTAGGTGCTTCTGGTCTTATCATTTGCAGGGTATGTTGGATACCGGATTTTTGTACGTACATGCTAATTCGAAGTTTTGATGATTTTTCGATTGCTGATTTTGATACTGATAGTGTCTTTAAGTGCGGCAAAATGGTGCCTCCAAGGAGAGGGGGTCAAATCTGAAAACTTATCCAATCGTGTTGAAAAGTATTGTCTAACCATAAGGATTCAGAAAAGGTATAGTTTGTAATATGTACAGCCTTAAAGTTTCAGAGTTATAGGCTTAAAAACAGCAAAAATCAATAAAAAGGGTCAATTTCAGTGTACAGGGGTCAAATTTAAAGTATGCACTCCATTAAAACATGGTTGCAAAAGTGTGGTGGAGCTCATCGGATAAGGAATAGTTTTGAGTGGCTCAAGTGCTTGATTAACAAAGTAGGGGAGAACAAGGTCAAGCCACATTGAATACAATGGACAAATGGGTCCCCTACATCAGAAACTAATCAAAATTCCAAAATTCCACAATGAGGGCAAAATGTCCACTTTTTGCTAATTTTTGATAAAAAGGTCCAAAACGTTATGGTGTGATGAAATATTCCAAACGTCCAAAAAGGACCACTTCATGGTGGGTGGTGAGTTCCCCAAACTTTTTTACCAAACAAGGTCACTTTTTGGAAAAGTCTCGCACACCGCCCCAAAAATCCTGCGTACGGCCCCTTCCTGGGATTCCACCAATTTAGCGGTGCTGTTTGCTCTGCTGCATGTTGGTACTTGTCTAGCACTAGAAGCACGCACTCGATCGTAGGGGCGAGCATAAACCTCATAAACATACATGGTATTCCTGCAAAATTACTAGACTCGCACGAAAAAAAGGCGGGCTGACAACGTCGCAGGTTTGCGGACAGCAAATAGCCTGCTAGCAATCACATACAACGCGAGGGTAAACAAGGCGGAACTCGTAATTTACGCGAAGCGTAAATATGTCCCCGCCGAACATCGCGATCCACGAAGTGACAACTAAAATTACACCAGTCCACCCTTAAATTTTGGCACCCATCACTCGACGACAAAAATAAACTTGAAAGTTTAAAAAAAGAAAAAACCTAAAAAATTAAAAAAAATTCATCATGACAAAATCCCTAAAAAATGACTAAATTTAGTAAAATATGATAATTTACTCAATTTGGCCAACACTATTTTGAAAAAATCATGTAACCACATTTTAAATTTGGGACCCATACAGGGTCGGGAAAGCAGGAAACATTGAATTTACGTATCTCAATTTTTCAAGAAATTAAACAGGCTGGAAACCCAAAAGAAGACCACATGTTAACACCCGAACAAAAAAATTTCGCCCAAAATCTAATCAGGTCGAGAACTCCTCAGCCCCCGCTTCCTTCCACCAATTTACATCATAACGCACCTTACAGAATCTCCAAGAACAGTGACACAAAGCCTTACGGGAAAAATGTCGTAAATTATGCAAAACTGTAGAGACTTAATAGCTAATTTACACCCAAAATCTAATCAGGTCGAAAACTCACCAACAATGCTTCTTTCCCCCAAGTTAAATCATCGTAGCCCTTACGGAACTACAGATAAATGGTAGACACAATGGTGACATTTTTCAGTGTGCCATATTGACCTTTTTTTCCATGACCTTGTTTCAACCTAGCCCCTGACAGACCAGGGGAGGACCTGGAGGAATGATTACATGGTGAGTACGGGGGTATCCCTCCTAACAACTATACCAACGTTTGGCTACTCTAGCTCATCCAGAAAAAGATATGACCAAAGTTCCCGGCTTAAACATGTTTATCACGAACATACGGACATACAGACATACGGCATACAGACAACGACACATACGAATACTGGAACATACAGACATACGGACACACGGACGGAGCCCATGTTATAGTCCCATCCCCCGAACTTCGTTCGGCGGGGCCTAATTAGTACTAGTACAGGGAACCTTTACGTCGTTTTTTTTGACATTGATAGTCGCCGAACGAGGGCGATTCGTAATTGAAAAGAAAAAAAGATTGAGACTCGTCTGACATGCCGAAATTCGTTTATGACTCCGTTGTACTAGTTTTAATACCAGAGGACTACTTTTTTAATTAAAAAACATAGCATATTACTTACTGATCCTGCGCAGATTAGGTGTAGCGTTCGAGTAGCCTAAGGGGACAGGAAGTGCAATATTTTATCCAAAGTTGCACGCGACGCTCGTATTTATATGACAAGCAAAATAACGCACTCTGCAAATAGTATAAAAACGCTGCCGCTTACCCCCACATGCACGAGTCCCCAATTCGGACACTATGTTATTTCTGCACTGACGGCAATGTACGCTTGCGCTAATAAGCAAACCGTACCCTTTCGCACAGCTCTGATCCAAACAACAAACGAAAAAAATGGCATTTCTATAGGTCTGGATAGTCGTGTCGATGGCCAATGCAGGTTACACTAGTCATTTTTGCCGGGATATTTGGCGTGTACGGAATTTGTCTGATTTTAGAATCCACGATGTTTTATCCGCTTCATCCGGATGTACTTTGAGGACCAAATCTCGAGTGATTTGAGAGCATTATATAACGGCGAAGTATTTGGATGAATGCGCTATCTCCGGTTCGTAGCATTAGGCAGTCAAACTAACATTTTTTTGTGCACTGTCTCAGCTTAGTTTTTCTTCCTTTTTTTATACCCAAATTGAGAAAGGAAAAAAATAAAGTCATGACATGTCAGATCACCGTTAATGCAGGAACCAAATGCACAACTCAATGAAGCGCATTTACAGCTTCATCGCGTTACTCGGTCACTTCAAAAATGGCTAAAAATTGAGAGAAAAATGAATCTTTTTCTCTTTCAAGTTTGCTGTAAACTTTTAGAAACCTTTAGGTCGTCTGAGGCAATTCAGTAACTTTCTTTTCAGGAATTTCTAATCTTGAATGAACTGTAAAACAAAAATGTGAGGAGTCACGGATATGGATGCAATCGTCAACATCACGAGTTGGCAATTGCTGCAGATTGACGTCAATGCTCGCTGGCAACAAAGGCGCTAAAAGCAGTCCGTCGCGCTTGAAATAATATTCTGTTCCAATCCTTTGTCCTGCATGGGCGCTATGCCAGGCGGGTGACACTGTGTACAAATGCCCATAGACAATTTCGATATCGATGGTGATAGCGCCACCATTTTCGATAAGCTACATAATTAATTATGCATAAACGTATTCATGACGTAACCGGGGGATGACGTAGCGTAATAGCGCCACGCACGGCTGGCGAACTATAGTTTGTGTCATCTTAAGTTGAAGGTGACGTCACTGCGACTTTTATGTTGCGCACCCATGAATCGCGCGCGCTATGCTTGGAATCAGAGCATGATACGCACGCGAATAAAGGCGGCACGATCGAGACGCTAGTGGGAATGCAAAGACGCAAAATGACGTCACCTTCAACTTTAGATGAGACAAAGTATATAAGCTACAGATTTCATGCAGATCAGTGTGCAGTACGCATCCATTCTCTCGATCGAGTGTCCTATCCCGATTTATTTAATAGGATCCCTGGCTATGCTGGTGCTCTAAACATGTTGCAGATACGTGTACGCACATGCATGTGTGGCCATGTGGGTTTACAGGGATATACTTGTGTGCCTTTTTGTGTACAAACTTCTCTCATGTGTCTGTGTTCAGAGATGTAACTTTTCCGGAAATTTACGGATTTGGGGCCATAAATACAAAAAATTCCGGAAATGTAAAAAAAAAAAAAAAAATTAATTTTTAATTTTTTTTGCAATTTCTGAGATCAAAGTGTTCATGATAAAGGTATAACCATAGAAGTATAACTGCATAAAAAAACACAAGTTTTAAGTACCAATTTATTTCGTAGAAGGGGTCTTGTACCCCAAAATCACATAAGAAAATACGTTCCCCGGAGCTTCACCGGATGCTACGCTAAAATTTGGCCTTCACGTCGGTTCAAATTTTGGATTTTCAGGAAATGGGACTGCTTCTCTGTTACATCTCTGCTTGTTACAGAAGTTTTTTTCACAGTGGTTAATAGTCTTTGTCAAAGACGCCTCGCATTTTTGTCCACCAACCGCGAGCGCGCCGAAGGCGCGTGTCGAACGCCGAAGGCGTGAGGCCGAGCGGAGCGAGGCGTCTTCCGGGGGCGTCTTTGCGCGAGGCGTCTTTGCGCAAATTGGTATTTCCCAGTGCAAGCATAATGTGTCAATCAAAGTAGTCGTAATCGTAAGCACCGCCCAACTTCATCGATGACAACGTTTTCAGATACTTGCCAATAGCGATGACGTCGCCCGTCAAACTTACAACGATGTTTGCACGGGGGGGGGGGGGGGGGGACTTAATTAGCATACATTCAAAGCCCAAAATCGACGAAGTCTTGACAGCTGCGAGTTGCGAGCGCGTCCGTCCGGTATGTGAGAAGGGTTCATGGCAGATGGCGCTTAGTTGTAGCCAAGCTATGCAGAATAAAAGTCCCCATAAAGGCTAGTAAAACTTATTCCAACCTCCCATGGCACAAAACACACTGAATATGAGACTAGACTAGGGCATACGTCAGTCATTTATCAAATATTGTAATGCGTGACCAGTCAAATTGCCACTCACATGACAAGTGATTTTGAACAGTAAATTAAAATGATGGATCCTGACCGCGTATCAACATGCCCGCAAACTGTGAATGTGCGAACATCAAAATTCAAGCCGAAATCAAGTCGTTCCAAAATTCAAGCCAAGAATTTAGGGGACACGCACATCCTAGTCTAGACAGGAACTTACCTCGGGAACTTGCCATGGTCACTTGACAGGCACCTATTACTGCACAATTAAGGTCCATGGCCCGATCGCTAATAGCTCGTCCAAAGAACCCCAGATGTTACCGGAAGTGGTGAAATTCTTTTTCTGGATCAGAAGAAAAGCTACTTTTTTCTCATTTACCCTGTAATCTTAGGGCTAAATGAATTTGTTAGGGAGTTATGAGTGAAAGTGTACGCCATTTGGTCGACCAATACTTAGCTTACACAGTAACCTATGGGGCCATCACAGAAAATCACGTTTCTATAGCTGTCACGTCAAAACGGATTGAAAATCGCGGCAAAACTTTACAGATGGGGAATTTGGGTGAAGGCCATTCTATCAAGATGAAAACTTATATTACTTAATGGGCCACCACCTGTAAGGCTAAACTTTCGGCCGAAACCAGGCTGAACGATGCAATGAAACTAGTGTTAAAATACAAATCCGTTTCACTACAATGACGGTAAAAAATTCCAACATTATAGTAAGGAATCACACAGTACACGTAGCCGTAGCTTCAAATACCCTAATGATTGATAGTATATTCAGCACAGTACCCGTACGTTTAGCGAGCTCAATTAATCATACACATGTACACCGGGATCTACAGGACACTGGACAAACCGAGGCATGTAAAATTACACCATATTCACCGTGCCGTTTTCACAGCAGCTAGAGTGTTCGCCACTTTACATTCTCAAGCTGCATCAGGGATCCTGCGCTGTATTCGCCCCGGTATTCAGGGGCGGGTTTTAGAGGGGGGCGCACCGGCGCCGAGGCCCCCTCTATTTTTGCGAAGCACTGGGCGCCGGACAGGGAGCCCTATAGATCTAGAAAAAAGATTTGGCCGCACAGAGCTACACCGGGTGACCTGTAAAATCTCTAAGAAGACGGTTAAAGGGGCTAAGGCCGACGCCAAAGTGTTACTTATTTGTTGTGGTAGTTAATACCTTATAAAATTTCGAAGCGATTGAAAAAATGGGTCTACCCGGGCGAGCAGATTAGCGAGCCGGAAAATTGGCCGCCCCTCTATTGAAAATTCCTGGATCCGCCCATGAAATCCCGCTTTGTGTTGAATCGGTTACCAAAACCAATAATGAAATGGTATGATCAGTTCCATAAACTCGTATTCTGGAAACTATTTTAAGCGAACGCTGACATCATCATTGACCAATCAACGACGCTATAGTTCGGAGAAATATCCGAAAAAAATGAGTAACAAAGAAAAGGAAATATTTGCGAAAGGGCTTTGATTACAACTGAACTTGGCGGTTAGAGAGGGGCGGACTCACACAAATTGAATAAAAATCAAGCATTACGACTGACTTTGAGCGGTCCAGAGCGGGGCGGACTAACACAACATGAATAAATTATCAAAGCCTTGATAAAAGGCTAGACGGAACTTTGCGAGGTCAAGAGAGGGGCGATCAAACCAAATTGAAAAATAATCAAGCCTTGATAAAAGGCTTGAATTTGAAGCAGGTCCAGAGAGGGCGGACTCACACACATTGAATAAATAATCAAAGCCGTGATAAAAGGCTAATGGTTAATAGAGGGGATATCAGCAGGCCGGCGGGAGCAAATTGAAAGTGGTGCGGCTGGCAACGGTGTGTTAAGCAATAGTATTAGCTATACAGAGACTTACAGTTATAACGGTTA